>JAIEZT010001410.1:210000-272500 GCA_019594935.1 Periophthalmus modestus
CTCGGTGTTTCTTCTCTGTAGTTCTCGGTGTTTCTTCTCTGTAGTTCCCGGTGTTCTTCTCGGTGTTTTCTTCTCTGTAGTTCCCGGTGTTTCTTCTCGGTGTTTCTTCTCTGTAGTTCTCGGTGTTTCTTCTCTGTAGTTCCCGGTGTTTCTTCTCGGTGTTTCTTCTCTGTAGTTCTCGGTGTTTCTTCTCTGTAGTTCCCGGTGTTTCTTCTCGGTGTTTCTTCTCGGTGTTTCTTCTCTGTAGTTCCCGGTCTTTCTTCTCGGTGTTTCTCTGCGTGTCACTGGTCCACAGGGGGCGCTCCAGCAGCTCTGAGCCGTGTGGCTCTTTTGAGTCTGTGTCCTGTGTTTTCATATAAAATATATTCTTACTTACTCTTTATTTCTGTTTTACTGGAGTCAGACTTTACAGTTTAAAGACAATTTAAATCAAGTTTTACTCAGTAAAAAACTTTATGTCCAAGAGTCAATTTGAACAAATCTCAAACATGAGGATTATCCAAGTGTGGTTACTATGGCAACAGAAAAAAGAGGGCATCTGACACACAGGGAGGGCATCTGACTCACGGGGAGGGCATCTGACACACGGGGAGGGCATCTGACACACGGGGAGGGCATCTGACACGGGGGGGAGGGCATCTGACTCACGGGGAGGGCATCTGACACACGGGGAGGGCATCTGACACACAGGGAGGGCATCTGACACAAACAGCAAAACATTTATTTTCACTTTTCCACTTTATTTTCTCAGTATTTTACATTTTTATAATCGAACCGTTTATGAAACAAAAACCCCAAAGATTTAAAGTAACAGAGTCGCTCCGCAGTCGTCAGGCTTTAAACGACGTTTAAACGACGTTTAAACGACGTTTAAACGACGTTTAAACGACGGGCGCCACGGGGCCCGGGGGCGTGGCCAGTCGCCATGGAAACATCCCGGGGGTTCATATGTACAGTTTGTGCAGGAGCCGAGACTCAAATCATCCAGACCAATCCTCCGGAGTTTGTGGATCTGCAGAAACTTTGGGCCAAAACGTTAAAATGACTCGACTTCACGACTCGGACGTCTGTCTTCAGAGGTCAGAGGTCAGAGGTCAGAGGTCAAAGGTCAAAGGTCAAAGGTCAAAGTGGCTCCATCTCGTCCACGTCACCAGAAGGTCAGCGCTTCCAGTCCCACTTTGCCCAGTGCCTGCTGTGGTTCTGTGTCCTCCTCTCTCCCGCTGATACTCTGCAGCTGATGACATCCACATTCCCTGGGGTGTGACGCTAACTGGAGGCACTGCTCTGTCTGAAGCACCGTTACTCTCTAATCTTTAATCTCACCAGAAATAACTGACTTATCTGAACTCAAACAGGTGATTTGTGCTGTTAAACACGTCCCTCTCAAATAGCGTCACAGTCACAAGCTAGCATTAGCATTAGCATTAGCGTTAACAGTTTTTCAGTGGCCCGAGGACGAGAACAAGAACATGATTGGCCGATATTTGGTGATGTCATCTGTGTGGAACATGATTGGCCGATAAAACGTGGTGATGTCATCTGAAACGCGCCATAAACGCAGGTCCGATGGACAAACTCAAATTCACAAACTCAAATCATTTTACAGTTAGTCTTTGTGCCCAGTGACCAGAGGGTAACCGGTTCAACCCTCACAAAAACTCACTGTTGTGTCCTTGCACACACACTTCCCCACACTCTCCAGGCACAGTACAGTGGATCATTACTGGAAGGGCATCTGGCATAAAAACGTTCCAAATCTCCATGACTCTGGTCAGTTGTGGCGACGAAAAAAAATATTTTAAAAAATGAAAAATTTAAAATTAAATAAAAAAAACGTATATTGGCTTTTGTCTCGTCTGAACTTTTCTTCTGGAGGATTTATACGTTCAGTCTGTGTCACATGGACTTTTCCTGTGCAAATAGCACCCCCCACTGGGCATTCTGTGGTAATACACCATTTTTACTATTTTAAATTTCAAGTTTTGGATAAATGAAAAAGCAGAAAAGAGCGAAACGTCACAGTAAAACAAAACTGGCAGAAATGAACCGAGTCAAACCAGAGACAAGAGCGAGATTTAAGGACTTTAGGAGGCTCTGGTCCTGGTTTAGTCCTGGTTTAGTTCTGGTTCAGTCCTGGTTTAGTCCATAGCTGCTCAGGAGTCGTCCTGTACTAAACGACAGAGCTAAGAAAACCCTGAAGTCTGTGTTCACACTTAAACACATGACATCTAAACCAGGACTAAACCAGGACTAAACCAGGACTAAACCAGGACTAAACCAGGACTAAACCAGGACTAAACCAGGACTAAACCAGGACTAAACCAGGACTCGTGTGAGTGATGCCTTATATGGTCGTAGACTCTGTAAAAACATAAGTCTCGTGAGTTTATCTCGACTCCTCTGATCGTCTCAGGCGGCGTCTCACTGAACTACATCGTCTCTCATCTGTTTTTGGTTAAAGCTCCACTGTGTAACATTTCAGTCAAAACAAGGACTAGAATAAAACATTTATTTCTTTATGGCTAATTTCATTGCACCAAAAAAAAAAACAAAAAAAACATTCTTTACACTCTTCTCTGTAGGCGGGCTTGCCTCTCCACAAACCCGACTCATAACTTAAGCCTGGTGGAAGGTAAACCGCTCGTTTCCATGGAAATCTCACTGATTAGTCTGGAATATTCCACAGTATGGCATTAATAAACAGGACAGAAATGAGCCTGTATCAGAACAAGTATAAAACACATGGACTAAAATAAACCACGGAGCGGGTCTGGACCGGGACTGGACCGGGTCTGGACCGAGACTAGAGCGGGACTAGAGCGGGACTGGACCGGGACTGGACCGGGTCTGGACCGGGTCTGGACCGGGTCTGGACCGGGTCTGGACCGAGACTAGAGCAGGACTGGACCGAGACAGGACCGGACTGGGACCGGGACTGGACCGGACCGGGAGTGGACCAAGACTGGACCGAAACTAGAGCAGGAATGGACCAAGACTGGGACCGAGACTGGACCTGGACCGGACCGGGACTGGACCAAGACTGGACCAAGACTGGACCGGGACCGGACCGGGACCGGACCGAGCCTGACATGAATAATTAGGGGAAAAGCTCCGGTGGCGGGCAGGAGTCAGAGTAACTCTGTAGATACTTTGTAGCTGATGTCATCAACTGTCCCTGGAGGGTGTGAAGCTAAATGGAGGCACTGCTCTGTCTGAAGTTCTGTTACTCAAGTTCGACTTTAATCTGAGTTTTGTTTTAAAGAATCGACTTGGCTGGAACCACGACAGGTGAGCTGCTTTGTGCTGATCAACAAGTCACAAGCTAGCTAGCATTAGCATTAGCATTAGCCAAACATAGCATTAGTCACTCTCACTTTCTGTGTAAAATCAAACTCTTAAACAGGACCATGAAAATGTGCTCTTTAAATCACTTTTGTGTTTTTTCTAGAGTTTTCAGAAACATTTTCGGTAGTTATTGCTCGTGTGTGCGTTGTGTTGCCATGGTAAATGCTCAACTTTCCACTATAGACACACATGTAGACCACCCCCCTGCAAAAGTATCAAAGGGAAAGACTCCAAAACGTCTCCGTGTTCATCTTGTGCCAGTTTTTGTTTCATGTGGACAGGCCCAGAAATGTAAAAAGATCTTAACCATAAACCAGGTCAAACATCTGTGTTTCGACAGTTTAACATGAAACTCACAGAATTCTGTCGTTAGGATCATGAAATCACTCAAATCATGATTCAGATTCAACACGATTCACTTTGACAACAGCTGGAAAAAAACATGATTCGTCCCTGCTGCTTTAAAGACGCACTGTGGGACTTTTCTGCAGGACGATCAGCCACCTGCTCGTCTCCATGGAGATGTTACAGTTACAGCTTCGCCTGGAATGTCCCGCAGTACGGCATTTTATCTTTGATCCATTTCCATAGAGACAAGCACAGAGGTCAGATCTGCGGAGAGGAGAGGACTGAGGTTTTTCATTCAGGCATCACAATAAAAACAGCTGTGATCGAGTAAAACGTCAGACACGTTTAAAGCCACTGCGGAACATTTCAAACATCCCAGGCAAAGCAACAGCATCTCCGTGGAAACCAGCAGGTGCCAGACAATCAGAAAAGTTACGTAGTGCCTCTTTACGGCGACAAACAGTGACCGTGATCAGGAAAAGTTTCTTCAAAACGAGCTCCGGCGACGACAAAAGTAAAACTTCAAGATAAATTATGATTTTGACTCAAAATAGACAAAAAAAAATGTGCAGAAGTGTTTTTGTTTTTGTTAACGAAGCTTTGGCCCTTTTCCAACGTGAGCGAGAGGAACCAGTCCAACAAAAGAAGAGACGCTACGATCTCACTGCCCCCACGACGGAGACAAGTCAGTGCTCGACAAACAGGACACAATAAAAAATATATTATTAAAAAAACAGACAAAACGAAGAGGGAACGAGAGCGGCGGAGGAGGAGCAGGAGGAGGAGCAGCAGGAGGAGCAGGAGGAGGAGCAGGAGGAGCAGGAGGAGCAGGAGGAGCAGGGGCTCAGTCGATCTTCACCGCCGCGTAGATTTTCCGGATGAAGACGTACGCCGCGTAGAAGCCGATCGTCCCCGTGAGCAGCCAGAACGAAAGAACCATCAGAGTCGTGTAACCGAAATACAAGAGAGAAGGAATGAACTCCACGATGTCCAACTGAGAGGGGGGGGGGGGGGGGGGGGGGGGGGGGAGAGGAGAGGGAGGGGAGGGGGGGGGGGAGAGGAGGAGGGGGAGAGAGAGGGGGGGGGAGCGGGGGGGGGGGGGGGAGGGGAGAGGAGGAGAGGGGGGGGAGGGAGAGGGGGGGGGGGGGGGGGGGGGGGAGGAGGAGAGAGGGGGGGGAGAGGGGAGAGGAGAGGGGAGAGGGAGGGGGGGGAGAGAGGAGGGGAGAGAGAGGGAGGGGAGAGAGGGGAGAGGGGGGAGGGGGAGGGAGGGGGGGAGGGAGGGGAGGAGAGGAGGGGGGGAGAGAGAGGGGAGGGGAGGGGGGAGGGGAGGGGAGGGGAGGTGGGGGAGAGGAGAGAGGGAGAGAGGGGAGGAGGGGGGAGAGGAGGGTGGGGGAGGGAGGAGAGGGAGGGGGAGGGGGGGAGAGGGGGGGGAGGAGGAGAGGAGAGGGGAGGAGAGGGGGGAGGGGGGAGGAGGAGGAGGAGAGGGCGTTTGAGAGGGGGGAGGGGAGGAGGAGAAGGGGGGGGGGGCAGAGGGAGGAGGAAGAAGAGTGTGGAGGAGGAGGAGGGGAGAGGGGGGGGGAGGAGGGGGGGGGGGGGAGGAGGGGAGAGGAGAAGAGGGGAGAGGGGAGAGAGGGGGAGAAGGGGGAGAGGAGGAGGGAGAGAGAGAGGGGAGGAGGAGGAGAGGGAGAAGAGAGGAGGAGGAGAGAGAGCACAGGGAGGGGGGAGGATGAGGAGAAAAGGAGGAGGGAGAGGAGGAGAAAGAGATTAATGCATTTTATAAATAAATTTCATAAAATCAAATGTATTTGTATTTTTTTGTTTTTGACACTTTAAAAGAAAATTCAAACTTTTTTATCCAAATGACAGAAGTGCAGATGTTTAGCTGCTGCTCAGATTCCTGCTGGACACGGCCTCACATCTGTCTGAAGGAGCTAACGACGCTGAAGCTAACGACGCTGAAGCTAACGACGCTGAAGCTAACGACGCTGAAGCTAACGACGCTGAAGCTAACGACGCTGAAGCTAACGTCGCTGAAGCTAACGACGCTGAAGCTAACACCTTTTGTTGTTTACAGTGAGGTCTGTTATTAGAACGGCCTCGTCTGATCCTGTATCTCCTGCCACAAATGAAAAATGACATGAAAAAAAAAACTTCAACACTGTGTGGACCAGAGTCTCTTTTAAACTGGGTTTTAAACTAATTTACTTAAGGAAACCCAAATGTGTCAATATAAAAGTGTCAATCTGCATTTTGTATATTACAGGTGTTCCACAGGGTTCAATGTTGGGACCCATATTGTTTCAGGTTTATATAAAGATTCTCTGGGCAGGTTTGGATCCAGCAAAATAAAACTGTAGTTTACACCTCGAGCTAAAAACTCTACACGTCCGAGAGACTTTGTTCCCTCCACTCGTTTTTATCACCAAGGCTCGACAAACCGCCAATAGACATCGAGCGTCGAGATGATTAGTGAAAAATTACCTTGTTGACGAAGTAGAAAACGGCATAAATCAGAACATAAAAAGCTGATCCTCCAGAAACAAGGAACGTCCTCCACCACCACCGATAATCCTGAAAAAATAAAGTTTAAAAGTGTTTATTCTGATAAAACGGGACAGAGTCTGAGGAGCAAAGAGACGAAGAACAAACCAACTACCAGGTCTAAACCAGGTCTAGAGCAGGACTAAACCAGGACTAAACCAGGACTGAACCAGGACTAAACCAGGACTAAACCAAGACTAAACCAAGACTAAACCAGGACTAAACCAGGACTAAACCAGGACTAAACCAAGACTAAACCAAGACTAAACCAGGACTAAACCAGGACTAAACCAGGACTAAACCAGGACTAAACCAAGACTAAACCAAGACTAAACCAGGACTAAACCAGGACTAAACCAGGACTAAACCAGGACTAAACCAGGACTAAACCAGGTCTAAACCAGGACTAAACCAGGACTAAACCAAGACTAAACCAAGACTAAACCAGGACTAAACCAGGACTAAACCAGGTCTAAACCTGGACTAAACCAGGTCTAAACCTGGACTAAACCAGGTCTAAACCTGGTCTAAACCTGGTCTAAACCAGGACTAAACAGGACTAAACCAGGTCTAACCTGGACTGAACCAGGACTGAACCAGGTCTAAACCAGGACTAAACCAGGTCTAAACCTGGACTGAACCAGGACTGAACCAGGTCTAAACCAGGTCTAAACCAGGACTAAACCAGGACTGAACCAGGACTAAACCAGAACCAAACTCAGGCAAAATATCAATTACTGCCTTTCATAACTTCCATTATTGTTTCCAAATTATAAAAAAAATAAATAAATAAATAAATGTGTGACTTATGTGAATGAAACAAACAAACTAACAATAATTTAAAACAATACATTTTATCAATTTCAACTGTAGATTGTTTAAGACATTTTAAACAACATAATTTACCGATAATCGTCCAAGTCTGTAAATATTACGACATAATAATATAAATAAAAATGAGAGTGAGGACTGTACCTCTGCACACAGCTGGAAATACACCATGACGATGCTGATCTGGGAGCAGGACACCACCAGAATAATGAAGACCAGGAACAGGAACCCGAACAGGTAATAGAACTGGTTCTCCCAGATGGCCTGAGCGAACAGACAACTGTGAATGTGGCTTTATTTCATCGAGGGGGAAACATACAGAGCATTTAAAAACAGACAGAAGACAAACATCCATCAACCTGACACAGGGGGAGGAGGAATGAAATGAACAGAACCGATTTCAACCACAGACTAAAGAAGTACAGAGTAAAGAAAAGACTGAGACGTCTCCACAGCCTCAGCTCCACATGAAGCTCATCGAGGCCGGAGCAGGCGAAGAGGCGAGTATCATAGCAACAAAAGAGCCAATCAGGAGCGAGGATGTTGTAAAGTACTGCCCCTTCCCGAGATTCAAGCAGCGCTGTCAATCAAACCTGTTGCTAACGCTAACAGGAGCGACGTCGGGGACAGAAGGACCTGATGTGTCTGTTATTAATGTTCATATGTTGATTTACAGACACAGACGTGAAATAAAAACCCCAGGATCATGTCGAGCAACCAAAGACCAACATGACGAGTCTATGGACGTTGCTAATGTGCTACAAACAGGAAGTGATCATGGACACACTTCCTGCTCCATCGACTCTGGCTCCAATTCACTTTCTATTGAAAAACTGTGTCTCTCTCTGTCCCTGCTGCTGTCAGACTCATTTTGGTCTTAAATGTTCATGTTAACCCTCTACATGATCCTGGGGTTCTTTTTTTTTTTTTTAGCTATTTTGATGTTGTTGTTTTGTTTTGTTTTTTATGATATTTTGCGGGGTTTCATTTGTTTTATTTAATTTTTTTAGTTCATTTATTTTTTTATTATTTTGAGTTTTTTGGGGTTTTTTTTGTTATTTTGATTTCTTTTTTGTTATTTTAAGTTTTTTTGCTGTTGTTTTGAGTTTTGTTTTTTTGGGTTTTTTTTAAGTTATTTAGATTTCTTTTTTTGTTATTTTGAGTTTTTTTTTTTTTTGTTATTTTGAGTTTATTTTAATCTTTTTTTTTGTTTTTTCTTGTTGTTATTTTGAGTTTATTTTTTGTCTTTTGAAAAACAGCGCCCCCTTTCTCTCTGTCCCTGCTGCTGTCAGACTCATGTTGGTCTTAAATGTTCGTGTTAACCCTCTACATGATCCTGGGGTTTTTATTTCACATTTTGCTGTTGTTTTTTTGTCTTTTTGTCGTATGATTAAAGTCGTGGCTTCCTGAACATGAACTTACACTGAAAATGAAGAAGAGCTCGATGAACATGGCTCCAAACGGCAGGATCCCGGCCATCAGGATCCTACAGGGTGAAAAATGAAACGGTTTAGCCTCTTGTCTCCTCTGGACGACGGGAGTAAACGCCTCACACTCACCCCACAAACTTGTTCATGTACCAGCGCTGCTCCGGCACCTGTCGTGGAATCTGATTGGTCCGGACGGGATTATCGTACGGCTGTTTCCTGAAGCCGAAGTAATATCCCAGATACACCAGAGGCATGGAGATCCCGAACCACATGCAGAGCAGAGCCAGCATCGTGGTGAAGGGAACCTGCACAGGACAGAAGGACAGAAGGACAGAAGGACAGAAGAACAGAAGAACAGAAGGACATAAGAACAGAAGAACATAAGAACAGAAGAACATAAGAACATAAGAACATAAGAACATAAAAACATAAAACATAAAAACATAAAACAGGCGTCTTCAGGTGAGGATGATCCACCGTCTGCTGCGTCTAAACATTTTACTCCATTTTCCTCAGCAGACCTGTGTTTTTTTGTTTCATTCACATAAACTCTGCACATTTAGGCTGAGTTCTTCTCTCAAACTGAAAACACTCTGTTCCACCTTGTGATGTCATCATGTGGAGTGCTCCACTTAGTTTTTCCAGGTCTGAAATGATCCAGATGATTCTAGTGAAGGTGGATTTTAAAAACAGTCGATCTACAACTGAACTAAAGGTAAAAGGAGATGTTCACTTGAAAACTCCTCTCCTCCTCTTGTCTCCTCCTCTTGTCTCCTCCTCTTGTCTCCTCCTTTCCTCCTCTTGTCTCCTCTCCCCATCTCCTTCTCTTGTCTCTTCTCCGCCTGTCTCCTCTCCTCCTCTCGACATCTCCTCTCTTCTTTTCCTCCTCTCCACATCTCCTCCTCTTGTCTTCTCTCCTCCTTTCCTCTTCCCATCTCTTGTCTCTTCCCCGCCTGTCTCCTCTCCTCCTCTTGTCTTCTCTCCTTTCCTCCTCTTGTCTCCTGTGCTCCTTTCCTCCTCTCCCCCTCTTGTCTCCTCTTCTCCCCCTTTCCTCCTCTTGTCTCTTCTACACCTGTCTCCTCTCCTCCTCTCCCCATCTCCTCCTCTTGTCTCCTGTGCTCCTTTCCTCCTCTTGTCTCCTCTCCTTTTCTACTTTCCTCCTCTTGTCTCCTCCTCTCCCCCTCTCCTCCTCTTGCCTCCTCCTCCTTTCCTCCTCTCCACATTACCTCCTCTTGTCTCCTCCTCCTCCTCTCCCCCTCTCCTCCTCTTGTCTCCTCTCCTCTCCTCTCCCCGTCTCCTCCCATCCCCCCTCCTCTCCTCCTCCCTCTTTAGACCGATCTGTTCACTTGAAAACTCCCACTTGATGACATCACAAGGTGGAACAGAGCGTTTTGATCTTTGCAGATGTGACTCATAATAAAGTGAGTCAAACGTGTGAATGAAACAAACACGACTCAGGTCTGATTTTGAACATTTGAACATGGATTAAATCTACAGGAGTCACTTTTGCATAATATCGACCCTTTAATTATAAGACGATTCACTGCTGAAGAATCTGGAAGTGCGTGGTTAGCATGCTAGCTGCTGTTAGCTTTACTGTGATGCTAAAACTCCGCTCTGGTCTGTGCGAGATGTGAACGGTGCTTATAAACTCATCCTGGTGAGTCATGGGGATGTTCTGAATGAAGGTCTGTGAGGAATAACTATTTAAAATGAACTTTTTTCACGTTTTTAAGAAGTAAAAGCTCATATTTGTGTTTCTGTAGTGAGGCGTTAGTGTCATTAGTGGAGGCTGGAGAGGCAGGTGGCCCAGAACGGCAGCCACATCCTCATGATTCTGTCCCGGGGCAACACTGGCTCCAGAGTTTACCACCTTCACACTGGACGGTTGAAACAGGATTGATTTTACTCACCGCTCCTGACGAGTGCTCTCCCCAAATGAAGCAGTTCAGGACGAAGCAGATTCCGAACACCACAGCGGGGTACAGCGTCGCCGTCTACAGGACACACGCAGAACTGCACCTTAGGATCGTCCACATAAACCCGGTGTTTTAACTGTTTTAGTGTTTGGTTTTTTTAAGCTTACACAGAATGCTCCCTTCTTCCACCTGTGTCCTTTCAGTGTGCGGTACAGACGGCCAGCGAAGTACCCTCCAAAGACACTAGAGGGCGCAAACACCGCTCAAGATTATCACCAGAACGAAATATGTAGTCGGTGATTCATCATTTTATGTAGATTATAAAAGTTTATATGGGACAACAGCAGAAAGGAGTGAGTAAGTGAGTTGAAAATGTGTGTTTTTTTGTTTTTTATTATGTGTAAAAAGGAAGATTAAACTCATGATTTAATCTGGTTTAATGCGTCTTTATATATAAACCATCGTTTCTTTTGTACTTTTTCTGCATATAAAGAGTAGTTTTTGAGTGAACTCCCCCTGCAGGTGTAGTCTTGTGAGTGCGGTCGCACGGCAGAAAGGGTTTTTTTTGTGCACTCTTCTCTTATAATGTTAATTTTATGATGATTATTTCTGTTTGGATTTGGATTTGTTGTATTGTGATTTTAAAGTCTTTTTATTCTGTCAATCACTTTGCATTACTTTATTGACCAACTGTGCTGTACAAATAAACTTTTCTTTGCCAGTTTGGGTCAGATACACAGAGATACTGAACAGTTTTTTGAGCGATTTTGCCGCGCCCCCTTTTTTTTTTAACCAATCGATCATCAGAACGTGTCTTAAGTCAAACACAGCTCTAGATTTCTGAAGTTAAAATAATCCGTGTCCATTTTGTGGTTAGCGTGTAATTGGACTAATCTTACAGGGTCAGAGTTAATAATGAGCCGTGTGCGTGTAAACAGACACTCTTAAAGTCTCACCCCATAAACATGAAGAGGAAACAGGACGTGGTCATGAGAGCGCCCTACTGGACGGAGAAAGCATCCCCAACATCGCCACGACTGAAACAGACAACAACGTTTACCCCCTATGTTAGACCAAATAATATTACTCAAAATACAAGAAGAAAAGTAGTGGTCCGAAAAAAGTACTCAAGAGCAAAAAAAGTATGTGAGAAAAGTACTACACAAGTAAGAGTAACTTAACCATTCAAGGACTGAGCACATTAGACTTTTTTCGTTTTTTAGCCATAAAAATCATGTTAAAGGACTTTTGCCTTTTTACACACAACTACCTCGATTTTACACATCCATCCTCATTTTTCCTTTGACGCTCTGATTGGTCGTCCTTATCCTGCGCTCCGATTGGTCGCCTTATCCTGCGCTCCGATTGGTCGCCTTCTCCTGCGCTCCGATTGGTCGCCTTCTCCTGCGCTCCGATTGGTCGCCTTCTCCTGTGCTCTGATTGGTCGTCTTCTCCTACGCTCTGATTGGTCGTCTTCGAGGGCGACGTAAGCACATTACGTAATGACAGTAACGCCGTTTGAATTTACATGAAGCACGATCGGTTGTGGAGTTATGGTGACGGAAAATCCACAACCGCGAGTCTATCGGCGGCGATAGCATCTGACGCTACAGGGTTAAAGAGTTATGTAAAGACTAACAGTCGGGACGTAACATCTGATTTATAATTCAAATCATTTCAGATTGTTACATCAAGCTCAAGCCACTTAAACAGTGGTTTGTCAGATGTCCTCCCTGTGTCCCCACATGGTCTTACTCTGTGTAAAAGCTGCTCACCCTGTAACTTAAACCTCTACAAACATGTTCTGAAATGCATGATGGGATTCTTGGATCAGTTTAAAGTTCAGATTTCAGTCTCTCTCAGGTGTGAAGGCTCCTGGGGGGTTAAAACGTGACCTGTGAACTGAATCTTGATTTAAAAATATACATATCTGCGTTAGATTTCCTCGGCTCTAGTCCATAGTTTGTGAAGTGTTTGTAAAGGTAACGCTGGACTCACAGATGACGATGAGGATCATGCAGAAGAGCTGAATCCCAGAGCCCAGGAGAGAGCTGAGGATCATGGGATACTGAGGCGGCCTGAACACGTCTCCATGGACGTTCTTCCACCCGGACTCCTCCATCGTGTCCTCCTGCGGTGACAGAGAGACAGGTCAGACAGAGAGAGACAGGTCACACACACAGAGACAGGTCACACACAGAGAGACAGGTCACACAGACAGGTCACACAGAGAGACAGGTCACACACAGAGACAGGTCACACACAGAGACAGGTCACACAGAGAGACAGGTCACACAGAGACAGGTCACACACAGAGAGACAGGTCACACACAGAGACAGGACACACACAGAGACAGGACACACAGAGAGGTCACACAGACAGGTCACACAGAGAGACAGGTCACACAGAGAGACAGGTCACACAGAGAGACAGGCCACACACAGAGAGACAGGCCACACACAGAGAGACAGGTCACACAGAGAGACAGGCCACACACAGAGAGACAGGTCACACAGAGAGACAGGTCACACAGAGAGACAGGTCACACAGAGAGACAGGTCACACAGAGAGACAGGTCACACACAGAGACAGGTCACACAGAGAGACAGGTCACACACAGAGACAGGTCACACACAGAGACAGGTCACACACAGAGAGACAGGTCACACAGAGAGAGAGACAGGTCACACACAGAGAGAGACAGGTCACACAGAGAGACAGGTCACACACAGAGACAGGGTCACACACGGAGAGACACAGGTCACACACAGAGAGACGGGGTCACACACAGAGAGACAGGTCACACAGACAGGTCACACAGACAGGTCACACAGAGAGACAGGTCACACACAGAGACAGGTCACACAGAGACAGGTCACACAGAGACAGGTCACACAGAGAGAGACAAATGATCAAATCAGTCCAAAAATATCTGCATAACTCATCAGTGATCGATTTCTCTGGATTCTGAACTGTCAGTATCGTATAAGGCCATTAAAACCCCACTGCTCCGTCTTTAGCTCTGTCTTTCTTTCCTTATTCTTTATTTGTCAGGGACCATGTACAAATTCATAACTCTTACTAAAGAGATGATTTGTACCAGATTTAGCTACTGCTACTTTACATTATAAGAGAAGCTGTTCATCATTGACATTAGCAGTAAAATACAATAAATGTCTCCATGTCCAGTACAGTCTGTTTCCTACAGTGAAAAACAACTGAAAAAATCAATTCTGTGCAGGTTTTTACAGTGAGACAGAACAATACAAATGAACAAGACTGAAGTGGACACGTCTGATGATCTAAAAAGTTCAGGTTAGATCACTTATCTGTGAACGGAGCTTCAGACAGAGCAGTGCCTCCACTTAGCTTTACTATTAACTGTTATTTTTGATGTTTGGATCCCGGGCTCTGTACTTTTTGACACAATCATTTCAGTTATTTTAAAGTGATGGTGTGTAACTTTCTGTAGGAGGAAAGTCGCCTGAATATTCCACAGAAATAAACAGTCCATTCAGAGTTTTTCAGTGCAATAAACAGAAAAACACAGGCTTCTGGGGGAAAAAAAGTTAAATACTATGGCTTTAAAACAAAAATATAAACAGTCTAAGTTCGGACAATCTGAAAATCATTTTAAAAATCCGTCTTATTTAAATGTAAAAAGCCTTTTCGAGTCGTATGTAGAACCTCCGTGTTACCACATCTCTAGAAAAACCCCGTACTTACGATATCGTCTTCTCTATTGTAGTTGGCGATGTCCTTCCTCAGAGTCCTGATGATGATCATACTGAGGATCCCTGAAACACACAGTCCACATGAAGCCCCAGACCTGGATCATAACCGGATTAAAGAGTCTGAAGTGGGACTGACCGGACAGGAAGAACACCACCACCACAGAGTTCACGATGGAAAACCAGTGGATCTGAACGTCGCTCATGGTCAGATACGTGTCCCAGCGAGACGCCCATTTGATCTCACTCTCCTGAAACACAAATATGATTAAACGACAGGAGCAACGAGCAGAAGACTAGACTAGACCTATGGCCAACAAAAAATAAAATAAGTCAGAATAAAAGTTCCAAAGCAGGACCTCAGTGAGTGTGTTCATGGTCTGATTTTGAAAAAGTGGGTGTACTCTTTTATATTCAGCTTTTGTGGTATAAAAATCTGCATTACAGGGTTTTTTTTTCCCTTAGAAATTTGACATTTTAGACCAACATAATGAGGCAGAGAAGTTTCATTCAGCCTCTTCATTCAGTAAAAAAATACTCGAAAATATCTCAGTAGTGTAAAGAAAACAAACACGAGAAATATTGACCCCAAAAATCGATCGTTCCACCATAATCACTATATTTTATGAACTTTAGATGGATCACTCAGAGCAGAGACGCTGGACACTGACCTCCCAGCGCACGGAGTAGGTGAAGAGGACCTCGTTTTCTTTGGTGGGGTCGATCTCCTGAGGAACTGACCCGCTGGCCTCTGGCAACGTGCAGGACATTGACTTCTCATCTGCCTTCAAATCTGACAAAAGAAACAATTATTAAGAAGTGTTTCTATGTTTCAACCTGCTTCATCAGACTGTGCAGGGTAAAAGTCGTCTGCATGTACGACAACGGCTCCAAAAAGTCAGGTTAGATGGAGAAATTCTTGTGATTCTTTATGTGAGCTGGATGTGCTCGCTTTGAAAAACTGATCTCAATGGGACTTTCCTGGTTAAATAACTAAATAAATGATACGTTTAGGATGCTGCCGTTTGTCTTTCACTTTGTATTTGAATGTTTGGATTGGAGTTTCCCTCTGATGACACCAGCGAGGAGTCAAAAACCAAAAACACAGGACTCAGTCACTTCTTTACATAGTCGGTGGTTCTAACACAGTGATTTCTTGGGTCTAGTCACTGATAGAAATGAGCAGGTTCAACATTTGTGCTTTTTGGATATTTCATGGTAAAGTTCAATGTAATCAACAGGAAAAACTGGCTCTTGCGCCCCCATCTGGTAGTATGACACAATCGCATTGGAGAATCTGAAAACCACCACGGGAACGCTGTAACGTCATGTGAAACGCAGTCGGCCGACGTCTTGCGAGCACCGAAATAATCAAAACGAGAACGACCAGAACAAACGTGTGACTCCTAAAGGTTGTGGTTTACCGTCGACTTTGACGCTCTGGGGCACGACCTCGAAGCGCACCACCCTGTAGCTGTGCGTGTCGCCCTCCTCCAGCTTCTCTCTGTGGAAGTACAGGATGAACGACAGGTGGTTGTGCAGGTAATACTGAAAAACACATGCAGATATAGGTTAAAATACAGAAAATACACAAAAAAAAACACAGTATATGAAGCTCACAGCCAGGGGTAAAAAATATTAAAACATCACACATTATTAGGAGTTTGACTTTCAACAAGCTTCAACAGGAAAAGTGAGAGCGGTTAACTGAAATACTGTGGGCTAATGCTAATGCTAATGCTAATGCTAATGCTAGCTTATGACTGTGATGTCATTTGAGAGGGACTTGTTTAAGAGCACAAATCCGCTCAGCTGTTGCACTTCAGATAATTCGGGTCTTTCTGGTCAGATTATGTTAAAACCACAGACTGTGTAAAGAAGTGACTAAGTGAGTGCGACGCCACCCACAGCATTCGACTCCAGATCGAGGCTAAAGCAGTTATAGCGTGAATTTGGAGAAAAGTTGCATATTAGGAAGTCAAGCTGTGAGTATCATAGCAACCAAAGAGCCAATCAGGAGCGAGGCTGTTGAAGGAGTAGTTACAGAGAGAGCCAAAGTCGATGGGGCCAGGCCTATGCTCACTTCCTGCTTTAGCGTGGCAGCTAGCAGGTTAGCTACGTCCATTTATATAAACAGTCTATAACTTAAGCCGCTCATTCCTGAGGTTAGCTTCACCTTGTCGTTGTCGATGAACCCGATCCTGTATCCGTGCTCAAACTGAATGTCTTTGGCTGCCTCCTTCTTCTCCTCCTCGGCCGTCTCTCTGTTTGGATAATACTCGAGCCGCGTGGCCACGGGGAGGTTATCTGCGATTCTGAAATAGACAACACACCGACGCACTGGTCAAACACGACAACAGGGAAAAGAAAGACGCACACACACAACATAAACTCATCCTCGCAAATATAAGAAATGTGTGGACTCTCTAGAGATCATGTGCTTTTATTGACTCCATTACTAATATCTAACATCAGTTACCATGGAAACACAGTGCACATATTAGCAAACAGTGACACAAATGTTTTAAATTTGTCTGAAAATCCAAGAAAAAACAAAAAAGTGATTTAAAGAGCTCACGTGCAGGAGCCTGTCATCAGTCCGAGCTCATGGTTCTGTTCAGGAGTTTGATTTGACATTTTAAAAGGTGAGTGTGACTCGTTGAAAAACTGTTGGCTAATGCTAATGCTAATGCTATTGCTCGCTAGCTTGTGACTGATGTTGTTTGAGGAACTTCATGCTCAGATTGTGTTCAGATAAAGCTCAGATTACAGTCTAGCTCGAGTAACAGAGCTTCAGACAGAGCAGTGCCCCCAGTTAGCGTCGTGCGGGGGGCCTCTCGACTCACAGGTGAACGTAGTACTCCTCCTTGATCCTCTCTGCGAACAGTTTGCTCTCCTCCACACTCAGTTTCTTCTTTGGACACACCAGCTCACACTTTTTATCACTGGTCATCTTAACATTGTACAGAGTGTTCACGATACGATCCCCACGCAGAACCTCACCTGGAAAACACCAGACAACTGAAAACACTCTGTTTCCACCTTGTGATGTCATCATGTGATAATACAGGAAGTGCTCCACTGTGTTTTTAAACTCCACCTTCACTAGAATCATTTGGATCATTTCAGCCCATGAATTGACAATCTAAAAGGGAAAAGGAGCTCCTCCTCTTGTCTCGTCTCCCCTCCTTGGTTTCATCTCCTCCTCTCTCCCTCTCTTACCCCCCTCTCATCTCCTTTCCTCTTCTTCTCCTTTCCTCCTCCTCTAACCCTCTTGTCTCCTCTCCTCTCCCCCTCTTCCCCTCTCTTTCTCTCGTCTCCTCTCCTCTCCACCTCTCCGCCTCCTTTCCTCTTCCTCTCCCACCTCTCGTCTCCTCGCCCCCTCTCCTCCTCTCGTCTCCTCTCCTCCTCCTCTAACCCTCGTCTCCTCTCCCCCTCTTACCCTCTCGTCTCCTCGCCTCCTCTCCCCCTCTCCTCTCCACCTCCCGTCTCCTCTCCTCCTCCTCTAACCCTCGTCTCCTCTCCACCTCTCGTCTCCTCTCCTCCTCCTCTAACCCTCGTCTCCTCTCCCCCTCTTACCCTCTCATCTCCCTCTCCCCCTCGCCTCTCCACCTCTCGTCTCCTCTTTAGCCCCGCTTTAGCCCCGCTTTAGCCCCGCTTTAGCCCCGCTTTAGCCCCGCTTTAGTCCTGCAGGTTCATAGTGCTCCGTGGTGTTCATACTCGTCTATGTGTCTTATACGTGTGAAAGATTCAGTTCAAACATTATTATGAACAGATTCAGAAAAGCTTCATTTCTGTTTTGTCAGTGGGACTTTTTTTGTGCCGTTTAGTATCTGATTGTCGATATTTTGGACCCTTAATCTGAACAGAAGCATCAGTGTCTCTCTTCAATAAAATATGACTTGGGGAAATAAAAACCCTTAAAAACATCTCATACCGAGGTTCTCTCCTTTGTAGACGATCTTCTCTGGGACGCAGAACGGCAGAGAGTAGAACTCGAAGGGCAGCTGGGTCCTAGAACTCGTCAGCTTCACCGCCTCAAAACCATCAAACACATTTTATTATTATCATTTAACTTCTACTATTGCACCAGAATTCAACATAATAAATGCAACTGAACCCCAAAAGAGTTTCATATTTTCACCCTCGTACATCTGGTTTGACGTGGGTGACTTAGTGAGACCACAGACCACATGTGTCAAACTCAAGGCCAAGGGGCCAAATGTGGCCCGCCATGTCATTTTTACGTGGCCCGTGAGACGGTAAATTAAAAAATAAATCTATGCTGCTTTAATGTGTGAAACCATAAACTAAGGAGATTTTCCCAACAACTGGAACAGAGAAATGTTTGCAAATAATGATCCTAAAATGTTCAGGAAGAGGAAAATTGTCGGTATGAAGGTGAATACAAGTTTGTGCTTCAAGGAGAAAAACCTGTATGTTTTTTGCGTTATGAGTCGGTTGTGAAAGAAAACAATCTATGTCGGCACCAATGTGGACACCAAACACGGAGCTAAGTAAAAGTCAGCCTTCAAGAAAAACAACAAACTGTCCAATAATTAAAAGGCTGTAAAAGTCTGTTTTTGAAGCAGAGCTGAAGGTCTGAGCAGCTGAGCCCCGACCAGATACACACTTTTAAAAATGTCAGATTATCAGGGGATACGCAGTTACACCGACATGTAATATCTGCAACTTGAATAAGTAATAAATACAGAAACAGATATTTAACTAGTTAAAAAGTAGTTACATTTATTTTACATGACATCTGGTTATATTCAGTTACATTTATTCAGTCTTACAGTTACATCTGTCCCTTGATGGCGGCCATTTTGCTGATGTGGCCCTCAGTGAAAATGAGTTTGACGCCCCTGCCATAGTCTGTATAAATAAATAAATGGACCTAGCTAACTTGCAGTTTCATTGTCTCCAATTCACTTTCTATTGAAAAAACATCACCTCTCTCTGTCCCTGCTGCTGTCAGACTCGTCATTTTGGTTTTAAATGTTCGTATTAACCTTCTACATGATCCTGTTTTTCACTATTTTGTTTCTAAATGAAAACACGAACATTAATAATTCTCCCGAGGTCACTCCTGCTAGCGTTTCTAACAGGTTTGATTGCTAAGCGCCCACTTCTTCGCTCCTGATTGGCTCTTCGGTTGCTATGACACTCCTCAGTCCACTTCTTTACACAGTCTGTGGGTGAGACGGGCAGATTTGTACCTTGATGTCGACGACGTCTTCCTCCCTGAAGTCTCGAGGAGCCACTCCAGGGACGTAAAACGGCCGAGCAGTGGGCAGCAGGGTCAGGAGCAGCAAGGCCCACCACGTCTCTGAAAAAAACAAACAAAAAAGACAAAAAATGAGGTTTAGATGAGCAAAGAAGACAGAGCTGCACAAAATATGCTCATTTTGTGTTTGTTAATATTCGGCCCAGGTTATTTTTTTACATAAACGCAACTAAACCGCTCTTTCTTTGTAAATTCTATTCCTTCCGATGGAGAATTTGGGAAAAGTCGGTTGCTTTGTGTCAAATGTTCAATGTTTCTCGACACTGAAGCGATTCTCTGGGAAGCTTTAAAACGGCTCTGAAGTCCAGACAGAACTAATTTACTGTCAAGATCTGCAGCTCAAACACAAAATAATACAACCCAAATGACGATGGCGGCGCCCACGGGGACTTCTGGAATAAAATAACAATATGCCACTTAGTTTAAAGTAAGAAAGAAGAAGAGAGAAGGGAGGAGCCAGAGACAAAGCACCGCCTCCATCTGCGTCCTTCTCAACACCGCGCTCGTACAGTGCAGCAGGAGAAGGAGGAGGAGCCACAGACAGACCAAGCACATCCGGTTTCACCTCATCATTTAAATAATAAACCTGAAGTGTAATGCACATGTTGTCGTCTTGTATTGAATCAGGAGTGATGCATGTGGGGATTTACGGCAGAATTGGTGTTTTAAAGGTTAACTGCATTTAGACAATCAAAAGTATGTGAAGAAAACACATTAAACACATCCACAACACAATATTTTAAAAATGTAAACAGATAAAAATCACGTGACTCAATCTGATCAAAATCTCGTCTCGTGAAAATTCTGTCTCGTCCCACCGCGAACAGCGACGCTCACATTTATCTAAAGTTAAAGTAACGATCACAGATTAACTTTTGTAAAAATGGAGAACGAGGCCTAAATTCCTCTTTAAGTGAGAAAAACAAAGCATGTTCCACACTGAATCACACAGACGTATATTTGATTATATTATTTATATTAACTTTTTTAAGCACAGATTTTTTGTTGGTGCCGTCTCCATGAAATAAAAACGAACAGAGTTTAAAGTGTCCTCTGTCTGAATATGTTACTCTGCAAAGACTGAGGAAAAAAACTTATGAGACTGTTTTTTTCTCCATGTGGTCACAGTCTCGTGATAATTTGGGAGATCTCACGGCACGAGATCTTGTCCCATCTCTACTCGACGTGGATTTTAAATGTGAAATAAAACATCAGTATCAGCCACAGCAGCGGGCCAAATATCAGATATCAGTATCAGCTAAAAAAAAAAAAATCTAATTTGGCCCATCCCCCAGGCTCAACCAGCTGTAGAAGTGGACTACACCATCCACACTGTAGTTCTAACAGTTCTCTCTCGTTGGGCTCTGTGTTGAGCAGGAATAACTCGTTTGTCTACGGCTAGTCCACGCCTACAGAGATCAGGATTGTATCGTCATGACGTTCAGTTCACTCAATGACGAACTAAAGGAGAGTTTAAGATTTTAAAGAGGAGGATTTCTGCCAAATCTTCCATGTTCTAACACTGTTCCTCATCAAAAACACGTCTGAAGAGGTTTAATATGTCATCCATGCATGTTTGAGTAATCTAGTGATCTCTGCTGGATCCTACTCACACCCTCCTTGCGTTTAGCTGTAAGGTCCTGTACGAAGCTCCGCCCACAAACCTACATCACCGATGCGCCACACGACAATTCTCCATAAATATAAAAACATGATACAAAACTGTGTCTATGACGTGACAAACCTGGTGTGATGTGCAGTAGTTTCATTATCGAGATGCAGCTGATTGTGTTGTGATAGTAGCTCTGAAGGGGGAGGGACTTAGCACAGAGAGCAAAGGGAGGGGAGCGTTTGGCGTATTGAAAATAAAAGTGTTCTGAATATGTTTTGTGTTACTTAAGGCCTCACAGAACTAAAACACCTCGTTAAACGTTCAAATCCTTCAGTCGTGACCCAGCTGCTTATCAGATTGTTCTCCACCTCTTTTTTTTTTTTTTAAATATTGTTTGTCAGTGCATCTCCAGAGACATTCCTCAGGTCTGGACAGTTTTGTAAAGTGTCTGACATTTGATCCTGAGCCGATGACGTCATCTCTCCTAATTCCAGCCTCATTCAAGTTATTTTCACAGGTTTTATCCTGCTCCTGGTGTGGTGCAGTTTTGTGTCTCTTCTGACATAGTGACACTTAACTGGGGTCCTACATGTATGCCTATGGTGGAGTATTCAGCAGTTACCATGGTAACGCACACATTAGGAAACACTGCCAGAAACACTTTTAAGATCATCTGAAAACTCGAGAAAAAAGACCAAATGGATTAAACACAGTGTTCATGTTCGAGTTTAGAACCAACTACAAAAAGGTGAGAGTGACTCAATGAAAAACTGTTCGCTAATGCTAATGCTAATGCTAACGCTAATGCTAACGCTAGCTTGTGGCTGTGATGTTATTTGAGGGACTTGTTTAACAGCACAAATCAGCTGCTGTAGTTCAGATAAGTCAGATCTTTAAGGTCAGATGGTGTTAAAACAAAGCTCAGATTAAAGTCTAACAGAGCCCCAGACAGAGCAGTGCCTCCAGTTAGCATCACACCCCCAGAGGAGTGTTGATGACATGTCCCTGATTCTGCTGTTTGCGTCTAATGGAACTGAGAACAACCATGGTGACCCTTTAAACACAGACCTGACAGATACAGAGATGGTTGTCTGCGGGGCCCTGTGTGTCTGCGGGGCCCCGTCTGTCTGCGGGGCCCCGTCTCCCTGGCCCTCTGCTAAACTTTGGTCCCTGTGACTGCAGTGAGCAGCTTTTCTTTTCATTGCCATTTCCGATGCAACAAAGTGGGAAAAAATCTATTTCCTTCCAAACAAATCGATCTGAACTTCAAATTTGATTAATCAATTTAATACATTTTTTGTCCATCCCCAGAGCACAGTACTTTTTTATCTGGAGGTTTATAAACTTGCTCACAAACTAAAGACAGTGATGGACGAGGTGTGACAGTAGATAAGATTGGACTGTTAGTTAGTGTCATCATGAAAAAAATATATATATCACTGCATTTCTTGTCATAATAATCGTGATAGCAGAGTCTGATTTGGTGACATCCGCCTAAACCTGTCATGATAACAAACTTTAAAGCACGTTATATCGCCACAGTGAAGATAGTCCAGATAGATTGAGATAAACAATAAGTTTCAAGCGACTTCATGTCACTGACTGAGCTGAAATAAAGCAGAACATGTTTAAACAGTAACATCAGGCATGAGCTGCAATAAAGACAAACAAAATGAACCAATAATTAGCCACAGAAGTGATGTATTCAGCCCTCTACACCTCAGATCTTATCACATGACTTAAAAATGGCAAAATTCTCCTAATTTTTGCAAAGAAATTATAGACACGGTAAATACTGAGCCCCAAAACATATTGTTCCAGCTTCATGTGAGTCGATACAGTGATTATTGTGACAGGCCTACATCTCTGATCTGATTGTACTTGGGCTGGTGTGTGTTGGAGAACAGTTTTATACAATTTAAACTCGTCAAAATACCAGAGTCAGGACAAAAAAAACAAGATGGAGAATAAAGCACAAAAAAGAGGCAATTTCCATAATATGTCTGATTATTCAAATATGAAACTGTGTGGTAAAGATTTGCATTTACACAACGAATCCCAAACACTGACAGCAGCTTCTGTCGTTCTGACATGAATTAATCAATATAAAACATGATACATTTACTTGTTCGGGCGTATTTTTTTAATTTGATCAGAAAATCTTTGTTTGAAACTGTCACAAACTCCACATGAACGAGCCAAACTAGCACACAGAGCTAACAGCTAAGCTACAGCCACACAATACTCAACATTTGAGCAAATAAGCACAATTTAAGAAAATATAAATGAACTCAGGATGTTTAAAATCACAGTCCAGGCCTGAGAAAAACCCACAGATGTGTTTTTGACTCGAGTCTGTGAGACACTTTCGCTCAGTGTTAGCCTCATGCTAACTTAGCCACAGCGACAACATCCTCACAGGAAGAGCTAAAAACGAGACAAACGGCGCGCTGCCGCTGATAAACACAACCCTCACACACGAGCAGCGTCCAGACCGAGCCACCGCGGGCCGAGGACCGGGGGTTTGTGGCTTAAATCGGGCAGTTTTTGGGGCGAACAGTTGAAGAAAGAGTTACTGCTCCACTCACCATCCCCGCGGCCGCCATCTTGAATACGTGTCATACGTGACGTCAGCGGAAGGAAGTGAAAACATGAGCAGTTTTTTATTTTAGTTTATTTTAGATTTATTATAACAAAAGTAAATGACTAAACACGCCATTAAATAAAGTGAGAAGTACAAATTTATTTTCAAATTAGACGCTCACATCTGTAACATTAAACCTCATGTTTCTGCAGTAAACTGTGGAGAGTGGCACTCAGCAGTAGTAGTGGTAGTAGTAGTAGTAGTAGTAGTAGTAGTAGTAGTAGTAGTAGTAGTAGTAGTAGTAGTAGTAGTAGTAGTAGTACTTAAGTCACTTTTTTAAAGAAATTGTACTTTTCTAGGGGCATACT
This sequence comes from Periophthalmus modestus, assembly GCA_019594935.1. Lineage (NCBI taxonomy): Eukaryota > Metazoa > Chordata > Actinopteri > Gobiiformes > Gobiidae > Periophthalmus > Periophthalmus modestus. Next base: position 234,001 of record JAIEZT010001410.1, read on the forward strand.
TTTACTCCTAGTTGAGTAATATTTATGTTAAAGTAACAGTACTCTTGAGTAATACAGCGTCTCCATGAGTCTGTGCTCAGTGTTTCTAAACGTTTGAATCCCTTTGTGTTTTTGTGAGGTTCTGTTGATTAAAGAGGCGCTTTTGAATGAACCTGAAATGTCTCCTCCTCAGCAGAAGGACCAGTGTGGATCAGGGTTTATCGAGACAAAACGGGACGTACAGACTCAACGAAACGTCAGAACAGAATCATAACCATGTTGCACTGTTGCTGTTTTGATGCCACTATTGTTTATATTTCTACAAAACATTCTATAAAAGTCACGTCTCCATGTTGTGCATGTTTGAGAAAACATGAGAAAATGTGCAGAGAAAATGTGCAGAGAAAATGTGTGCTGTGTATTTGTGTTTTTATGCAGCGTAAATGTTTTGTGAACAGAAGAAAAGACTAAATCATGTTTGTGTTTTTTTGTGTCTTTATTAAAAACTCTAGAATCTGAAGCTCAAACATAAAAGTTTTATATTTACAAAAGCACAAGCTCTGTCTAAAAGAAGCTCAACGTGGAAAATCTCAATTAAGACACTATTTTAGCTTTTCAGAGTTAATGATACTTTGCAGATGATGTCATCAACGGGGGGCTAACAGGAGGCACTGCTCTGTCTGAGTTTTGTTTTCCCACAGTCTGATCATAAAGACCCGACTGATCTGAACCACGACAGGTGGTTTGTGTTAAGTTCCTCTCAAACAATAATTGTATAAAATCAAACTCCTGAATCACTTCTGTGTTTTTTCTTGAGTTTTCAGTTTGCTCATGTGAGCAACAGCTAAACATTCAGCCATAGACACACACGTACACTCCCCCCAGTGTGATGTCTCTGCAAAGTATCAATATTCACATCTGTGGTACCAATAAGTTATCAGTGCAGAGGGACGACTGCACGAATAAATTAATCTTCAGAAACGTATTTAATTTAAAAAAAAGTTAAAACAAAGACAAAATATTTTCTTTAAAGTTCCATAATGCACCAATGTTTCCTCGTCACAAACAGACCTGGAGTTAAGTTTTGTTTCATTCACACATGTTTAACTCACGAAAACACTCTGTTCCACCTTGTGATGTCATCATGTGGTGACACAGGAAGTGCTCCACTGTGTTTTTAAACTCCACACACCTTCATTTCTAGAATCATTTGGATGGTAATTTCAGAACTAGAGGTGCCGATCTCCACTGGACTAAAGGTCAAAGGAGATGTTCACTTCAAAACTACCACTTGATGACATCACAAGGTGGAACAGAGCATTTTGAGCTTTGTAGATGTGACAGACTAATAATAAAGTGACTCAAACATGTGAATGAAACAAACACGACTCAGGTCTGATTTTGAGGAGGGAACATCAGAACATGGATTAAAGCTCAGAAGAGTCACTTTTGCGTAGTATCGGTTCTTTAAAGGCACAAAAAGGAGAAACTCAGCCACACTATAAATAAAAGCAACACCGTTAATTAAATAATAATCAAAACCTTTTCACTGCAGCGGCCCCGAAATTCACAGTTCAGATGTGGATTTAAAAATGATCGATGTTGTTCACGATCTATTCCAGGTCACAGCGCCATCATGTGGGAGGGGGTGTTACTGCACGGCCAAAACATCGACCTCGAGCGGACGGGTCGGGACGGGTCGGGACGGGACGGGACGGGACGGGTCGGGACGGGACGGGTCGGGACGGGACGGGTCGGGACGGGTCGGGACGGGTCGGGACGGGTCGGGACGGGTCAGGACGGGACGGGTCGGGACGGATCGGGACGGGTCAGGACGGGACGGGTCGGGACGGGTCGGGACGGGTCGGGACGGGTCGGGACGGGTCGGGACGGGACGGGTCACGTGTTTGTGGGGGTTAAAGTGGATTTGACAGATAAAAACAAACAAGGAACACATTTATTTATTTTTAAATCGATCTTTAAACGTGTGTGGCTGCTCTTGTGGCTGACCGGCTGACACACTGAGCAGTTTTGAAACTTTTACGTTACATTTTTAATTAAATATTTTGGTCGTGAGCAGCAGCAGTGCGGCTTGTGAAGTTAAAAGGACAGAACTGAAGTGATATTGGATTGTGAGATTTGTTTTTCCCGTATCCATGGCGACTCTGCATGATGCTAACTATGCTAACCAGCTAGCTCTGACATGCTACAGACTTTTTACACCAAATATGGCAGAAGACGCCCCAGAGGGAGGGACCTGCCTCATCCCTGAGAGAGAGGCTTTACTTTGGCGTCTCCAGAGCTCACCTAGCGCCCCCTGGAGGCCGCTGTGATGCTGCAGAGGCTCTTTAACGTTCCTCAAACTGCTCCAACATTGGCTCTGATGTATCGACGTGTTGAGCTGCTCTGAGGCTTTAATTTGATCTTTTTATTCTTATGTTATGGCACTGCTCTATGTGTTTATACTGCCCCTAGAGGACAAACACGGAGACGCGGATTTCTGCCACTTCACTGATGTAAAACTCTGCTGAAAGTTTACGTCAGGAAGTTTTACGTCAGGTTCTATCCACCAAACCGAGTCAGAAAAAGAAAAAACATGAATCTGTCAAATGCACTTTAACCCAGAGCCACCGGATTTTCAAAAGTCCAAACTGGGACACACCGGGTCGGGATGTTTTTTATAAATAAAACTGAAAAAGCACTTCTGTCAGAGCATTTTTTTGTTTTTACAAGCTCATTTTTCTGTATTTTAGTTAAACAAATCGCACTATTTCCCTGTTAAACACTGGTGGGGATCAGATTGGTCAAAAATAGAAACATCTGGGACATTTCTTGTGTGAATCTGCTGGGACAGGGGACACAGGGCTCAAAGTGGGACTGTCCCGGGTCAGTGTGGTCACTCCATTTTAACCTTGTCGCTGATGTAAATGAATAAACTGTCATATTTAGTTTTTTTAGTATCAGATGTGAGCGAGTGGAGCGTCTGCAGACACAGCTCCACTTCGTGCAGGGTCCATTTTGTTTCCCGTCTGCCGTGCTGCGTTCTGGCCGTGTCCCTCGTCGTCACCGTCGTGCTCTGCTGTGCCCGGCGTGGACCTGCAGGGGGCGTCAGGGCTGCTGCTGGTACTGGCTCTCCGTGGCAGTGTAGAAGTCTTCTAAGACGCTCTGCAGATAGTCAAAGGTGGGCCTGTCCTCGGGTTTGTTCTTCCAGCACTCCAGCATGATCTCGTACAGCTCCGAGGGACAGCACTCCAGACGCTGCATCCGGTATCCCTTCTCCAGGGCCCGGATCACCTCGGGGTTGGTCATCCCTGGAGGAACAGAAGCAGACGGGTGATGAGGGTCTGCGATACGACAAAAAGCCACATCAGATATCGATTTTATCATGATTCACGAAGACTTTTTGTATTTGTGTGACCTGTACGAGGTTTTCAAAGTGATCTGCTTCTTCTGAAATGTCACACTTCACTGTGATTGGTTAAATTCACCTGTCACTCAACAGGAGAAGTGGGTGGGGCCTCTGATAAATGGAGATTTCACCAAAATAATAATGTTTGTCACCAAAACATCCAACTCTCTGTGGACTAAACCAGGACTAAACCAGGACTAAACCAGGACTAAACCAGGTCTAAACCAGGTCTAAACCAGGACTAAACCAGGACTAAACCGGGACTAAACCAGGACTAAACCAGGACTAAACCAGGACTAAACCAGGACTAAACCAGGACTAAACCAGGACTAAACCGGGACTAAACCAGGACTGAACCAGGTCTAAACCAGGACTGAACCAGGACTAAACCAGGACTGAACCAGGACTAAACCAGGACTAAACCAGGTCTAAACCAGGACTGAACCAGGACTAAACCAGAACTAAACCAGGACTGAACCAGGACTAAACCAGGACTAAACCATGACTAAACCAGGACTAAACCAGGACTAAACCAGGACTAAACCAGGACTAAACTAGGACTAAACCAGGACTAAACCAGGTCTAAACCAGGACTAAACCAGAACTAAACCAGGACTAAACCAGGTCTAAACCAGGACTAAACCAGGTTTAAACCAGGTTTAAACCAGGTTTAAACCAGGTCTAAACCAGGTCTAAACCAGGACTACACCAAGACTACACCACCCCTTCCCCCTGTCACATGACCACAGGGGGCTGTGATGTCATCATTAGTGGCCGCTCTCACCTGGGTAGGGGGTGCGTCCGTAGCTGATGATCTCAGTGAGTAAAATCCCAAAGGACCAAACGTCGGACTTTATGGTGAAAGAGCCGTAGTTTATGGCCTCGGGAGCCGTCCATTTGATCGGAATTTGGCTCCTGGAAAAAACAAATAAACAAACGTATTAGAAACTGGTTTAGTCCCTGGTTCAGTCCCGGTGTAGTCCCGGTGTAGTCCCGGTGTAGTTCCGGTTTAGTCCCGGTGTAGTCCCGGTGTAGTCCTGGTTCAGTCCCGGTGTAGTCCCAGTTTAGTCCCGGTTCAGTCCCGGTTCAGTCCCGGTTCAGTCCCGGTGTAGTCCTGGTGTAGTCCCGGTGTAGTCCCGGTGTAGTCCCGGTTTAGTCCCGGTCGTACCCTCTCTGGCTGTGTACTCGTTGTCCTCGATGATCCGGGCCAGTCCGAAGTCTGCGATCTTACAGACCAGAGACTTGTTGACCAGGATGTTGGCGGCGCGCAGGTCTCTGTGGATGTAGTTCCTCTGCTCGATGTACGCCATGCCCTCTGCGATCTGCTCACGAACAAACAAACAACATGTTTAGGAAAGTATTTTACTTCTATGGGGGATTAACTGTAACATTCAGATCACAATGTTTCCTTTTATTGTTTTGAAAATGTTATATTCACCCAAAAACAACATATTAACACGTCCGACTTCTCTGTGCTAAGCCCCTCCCCCTTTTACTCTCTGTGCTAAGCCCCTCCCCCTTTTACTCTCTGTGCTAAGCCCCTCCCCCTTCAGAGCCACTATCACAATCAGCTGCATCTAAAGAAACTCCTGCACATCACACCAGGTTTGTCACGTCAGGCATTTGAAGCTTTTTGTTCCTTCTCCTCTGACACCACCAGGGGGAGCTGTAGGTCTGTGTTTCATCTCAGCTTCTGTTTTAAATGAAGCAAATGCATCTGAATCTTTTATGACCTTTAACCTTTTAGTCCTGGTTTGGTCCTGGTTTAGTCCTGGTTTAGTCCCAGTTCAGTCCCGGTTCAGTCCCGGTTTAGTCCCGGTTTAGTCCCGGTTTAGTCCCGGTTTAGTCCCGGTTTAGTCCCGGTTTAGTCCCGGTTTAGACCTGGTTTAGTCCTGGTTTAGTCCTGGTTTAGTCCTGGTTTAGACCTGGTTTAGTCCTGGTTCAGTCCTGGTTTAGTCCCGGTTTAGTCCCGGTTTAGTCCCGGTTTAGTCCCGGTTTAGTCCTGGTTTAGATTTGGTTTAGTCCTGGTTTAGACCTGGTTTAGTCCTGGTTCAGTCCCGGTTTAGTCCCGGTTTAGTCCCGGTTTAGTCCCAGTTTAGTCCTGGTTTAGTCCTGGTTTAGATTTGGTTTAGTCCTGGTTTAGTCCTGGTTTAGACCTGGTTTAGACCTGGTTTAGACCTGGTTTAGTCCTGGTTCAGTCCTGATTTAGTCCTGGTTCAGTCCTGGTTTAGTCCCGGTTTAGTCTCGGTTTAGTCCTGGTTTAGTCCTGGTTTAGACCTGGTTTAGACCTGGTTTAGTCCTGGTTTAGTCCTGGTTCAGTCCTGATTTAGTCCTGGTTCAGTCCTGGTTTAGTCCCGGTTTAGTCCTGGTTTAGTCCTGGTTTAGTCCTGGTTTAGTCCTGGTTTAGACCTGGTTTAGTCCTGGTTCGGTCCTGGTTCGGTCCTAGTTTAGTCCTGGTTTAGTCCTGGTTTAGTCCCGGTTTAGTCCTGGTTTAGTCCTGGTTTAGTCCTGTATGTCTGACTAGTTTTACCTGAGCGGAGAAGTCGATGAGTTTCGGGAGCTGGACGCGGTTTCCTTCGTCGCTCTTCAGAAAATCCAACAAACTCCCTGCACAAAGACACGAGTCAGTCTCTCAGCCGGTGGAAAAGTGACACAGTGTCCCTTTAACTCCCGACGACCTCACCTTTCTCCATGAACTCGGTGATGATGTAGATGGGCTCCTCTTTGGTCACCACGGCGTTGAGTCGCACCAGCTTGTCGTGCTGCAGAGTCTTCATCAGGTTGGCCTCCATCATGAAGGCCTCCACAGACATGCTCCCCGGCTTCATCGTCTTCACCGCCACCTTCGTGTGTTTGTTGTAAGTCGCTGGAAACACGAGAACTCGTCAGATTCAAGAGGAACGAGCCGCGCCACGAACTTTTATCAAGTCAAGTCCAGTTTAGTTTCATCAGAGCGGTGAAAATAGAACGTGAGCTCCATCTAGAGGTGGAACGATGGACTGTAAAGAAGTGGACTGAGCTCCAAATGAAGCTAATCGAGGCTAAAGCAGTTAGCGGCTAATCTGGAGACGAGTTACATCATAGTGAGTATCATAGCAACCAAAGAGCCAATCAGGAGCGAGGTTGTTGAAGGTAACGCCCCTTCCTGCCCACACCTCTGGTTTAGCAGGAAGCGAGAGCTTACCAACGCTGTCAATCAAACCTGTTGCTAACGCTAACAGGAGCGACGTCGGGGACAGAAGGACCTGATGTGTCTGTTATTAATGTTCATATGTTGATTTACAGACACAGACGTGAAATAAAAACCCCAGGATCATGTAGAGGGTTAATACGAACATTTAAGACCAAAATGATGAGTCGATGGAGCAGGAAGTGCACCATGATCACTTCCTGTTGGGAAAGTGGCGGCTAGCAGGTTAGCTACGTCCATTTATACAAACAGTCTATTTTCGGTGCTAATGCTAATGCTAATTTTAGAGCGTAATAAATATTTAAATTACAGCTCTGACTGGAATAATCTACAGTTGCAGAGAATCGTGTCGTCTTCACCACAAACGAAATGAGAAGAAACAAAATAATGAAATGAACGAGTTTTTCACGTTTTTAAGACGATAAAGATCAAGTTCAGAGACTTTAAAACTGACATTTCACAGTGTTTTATCTGTCTCACCATCCACACTTCTACAAACTGTCTGTCTCACCCATCCACACTTCTCCAAACTGTCTCACCCATCACACACTTCTCCAAACTGTCTCACCCATCCACACTTCTCCAAACTGTCTCACCCATCCACACTTCTCCAAACTGTCTCACCCATCCACACTTCTCCAAACTGTCTCACCCATCCACACTTCTCCAAACTGTCCCGCTCCGAGTCTCCTGTCCAGTTTCAGGGAGGACCGGGGGATCTCCCAGGCGTCTTTCTCCCAGGGCTTCTCGGGTTTGGGGTTGATACAGGCTGAAGTGAGGGCCTGGGCACAAACCGTCGCCCTGCTCTGTGGAGGAAACAGACGGTTACACCAGATGCCCTCCCGTCCTCCCCGTGGTTAGACTTTAGCTCAGACTGACTCTTGTAATGGCTGACGAGCTCCTGCAGGGTCTGGAAGGTGATTCTGGGGGAGATGTAGAACCCGCCGTTGTCCAGAGTCTGATCTTATAATGTTTGACCGTGTCCCCGGCCTGAGGGTCGAGGTCCCGCACGGACAGAGAGTAACTGCCTGCAACACACAGAGCCACCAGCAGGGGCGTGAGAGGCGCTGTACAGAGTCTGTACATAATCGATATGTCACTGGAGAAAGATTCAAAAAGTCTTTAAACATGTCTGTGGGTAAAACTTCAGTCACTTGAGGCGTTTGAAGCTTCTTGTTCCTACTCTCCTGTCACCACCAGGGGGAGCTGTGGGCCTGTTTAATGATATATGATTTAATGATAATGATATGTCTGATATAAACTGTCTCACTCTAGATATATAAACTCTCACTATAGTGTCTGATATAAACTGTCTCACTCTAGTGGTCTGATAAACTGTCTCACTCTAGTGTCTGATATAAAACTGTCTCACTCTAGTGTCTGATATAAACTGTCTCACTCTAGTGTCTCATATAAACTGTCTCACTCTAGTGTCTCATATAAACTGTCTCACTCTAGTGTCTCATATAAACTGTCTCACTCTAGTGTCTGATATAAACTGTCTCACTCTAGTGTCTCATATAAACTGTCTCACTCTAGTGTCTCATATAAACTGTCTCACTCTAGTGTCTCATATAAACTGTCTCACTCTAGTGTCTCATATAAACTGTCTCACTCTAGTGTCTCATATAAACTGTCTCACTCTAGTGTCTCATATAAAAACTGTCTCACTCTAGTGTCTGATATAAACTGTCTCACTCTAGTGTCTCATATAAACTGTCTCACTCTAGTGTCTCATATAAACTGTCTCACTCTAGTGTCTCATATAAAACTGTCTCACTCTAGTGTCTCATATAAACTGTCTCACTCTAGTGTCTCATATAAACTGTCTCACTCTAGTGTCTGATATAAACTGTCTCACTCTAGTGTCTCATATAAACTGTCTCACTCTAGTGTCTGATATAAACTGTCTCACTTCCTCAACTGTCTAGTGTCTCATATAAACTGTCTCACTCTAGTGTCTCATATAAACTGTCTCACTCTAGTGTCTCATATAAACTGTCTCACTCTAGTGTCTCATATAAACTGTCTCACTCTAGTGTCTCATATAAACTGTCTCACTCTAGTGTCTCATATAAAACTGTCTCACTCTAGTGTCTCATATAAACTGTCTCACTCTAGTGTCTCATATAAACTGTCTCACTCTAGTGTCTCATATAAACTGTCTCACTCTAGTGTCTCATATAAACTGTCTCACTCTAGTGTCTCATATAAACTGTCTCACTCTAGTGTCTCATATAAACTGTCTCACTCTAGTGTCTGATATAAAACTGTCTCTCTAGTGTCTGATCTAAACTGTCTCACTCTAGTGTCTATATAAACTGTCTCACTCTAGTGTCTGAATATAAAACTGTGTCTCACTCTAGTGTCTGATATAAACTGTCTCACTCTAGTGTCTCATATAAACTGTCTCACTCTAGTGTCTGATATAAACTGTCTCACTCTAGTGTCTGATATAAACTGTCTCACTCTAGTGTCTGATATAAACTGTCTCACTCTAGTGTCTCATATAAACTGTCTCACTCTAGTGTCTGATATAAACTGTCTCACTCTAGTGTCTGATATAAACTGTCTCACTCTAGTGTCTGATATAAACTGTCTCACTCTAGTGTCTCATATAAACTGTCTCACTCTAGTGTGATATAAACTCTAGTGTCTGATATAAACTGTCTCACTCTAGTGTCTGATATAAACTGTCTCACTCTAGTGTCTGATATAAACTGTCTCACTCTAGTGTCTCATATAAACTCTAGTGTCTGTCTCACTCTATATAAACTGTCTCACTCTAGTGTCTCATATAAACTGTCTCACTCTAGTGTCTCATATAAACTGTCTCACTCTAGTGTCTCATATAAACTGTCTCACTCTAGTGTCTCATATAAACTGTCTCACTCTAGTGTCTCATATAAACTGTCTCACTCTAGTGTCTCATATAAAACTGTCTCTCACTCTCGTGTCTGATATAAACTGTCTCACTCTAGTGTCTCATATAAACTGTCTCACTCTAGTGTCTGATATAAACTGTCTCACTCTAGTGTCTCATATAAACTGTCTCACTCTAGTGTCTCATATAAACTGTCTCACTCTAGTGTCTGATATAAACTGTCTCACTCTAGTGTCTGATATAAACTGTCTCTCACTCTAGTGTCTCACTCTAGTGTATAAACTGTCTCACTCTAGTGTCTGATATAAACTGTCTCACTCTAGTGTCTCATATAAACTGTCTCACTCTCGTGTCTGATATAAACTGTCTCACTCTAGTGGTCTCATATAAACTGTCTCTCACTCTAGTGTCTGATATAAAACTGTCTCACTCTAGTGTCTCATATAAACTGTCTCACTCTAGTGTCTCATATAAACTGTCTCACTCTAGTGTCTCATATAAACTGTCTCACTCTAGTGTCTCATATAAACTGTCTCACTCTAGTGTCTCATATAAACTGTCTCACTCTAGTGTCTCATATAAAACTGTCTCACTCTCGTGTCTGATATAAACTGTCTCACTCTAGTGTCTCATATAAACTGTCTCACTCTAGTGTCTGATATAAACTGTCTCACTCTAGTGTCTGATATAACTGTCTCACTCTAGTGTCTCATATAAACTGTCTCACTCTAGTGTCTCATATAAACTGTCTCACTCTAGTGTCTCATATATAAACTGTCTCACTCTAGTGTCTCATATAAACTGTCTCACTCTAGTGTCTGATATAAACTGTCTCACTCTAGTGTCTGATATAAACTGTCTCACTCTAGTGTCTCATATAAACTGTCTCACTCTAGTGTCTCATATAAACTGTCTCACTCTAGTGTCTCATATAAAACTGTCTCACTCTCGTGTCTGATATAAACTGTCTCACTCTAGTGTCTCATATAAACTGTCTCACTCTAGTGTCTGATATAAACTGTCTCACTCTAGTGTCTCATATAAACTGTCTCACTCTAGTGTCTGATATAAAACTGTCTCACTCTAGTGTCTCATATAAACTGTCTCACTCTAGTGTCTCATATAAACTGTCTCACTCTAGTGTCTCATATAAACTGTCTCACTCTAGTGTCTCATATAAACTGTCTCACTCTAGTGTCTCATATAAACTGTCTCACTCTAGTGTCTGATATAAAACTGTCTCACTCTAGTGTCTGATATAAACTGTCTCACTCTAGTGTCTCATATAAACTGTCTCACTCTAGTGTCTCATATAAACTGTCTCACTCTAGTGTCTCATATAAAACTGTCTCACTCTAGTGTCTGATATAAACTGTCTCACTCTAGTGTCTCATATAAACTGTCTCACTCTAGTGTCTCCTGATATAAACTGTCTCACTCTAGTGTCTCATATAAACTGTCTCACTCTAGTGTCTCATATAAACTGTCTCACTCTAGTGTCTCATATAAACTGTCTCACTCTAGTGTCTCATATAAACTGTCTCACTCTAGTGTCTCATATAAACTGTCTCACTCTAGTGTCTCATATATAAACTGTCTCACTCTCGTGTCTGATATAAACTGTCTCACTCTAGTGTCTGATATAAACTGTCTCACTCTAGTGTCTGATATAAACTGTCTCACTCTAGTGTCTCATATAAACTGTCTCACTCTAGTGTCTGATATAAACTGTCTCACTCTAGTGTCTGATATAAACTGTCTCACTCTAGTGTCTCATATAAAACAGTCTCACTCTCGTGTCTGATATAAAACTGTCTCACTCTAGTGTCTCATATAAACTGTCTCACTCTAGTGTCTGATATAAACTGTCTCACTCTAGTGTCTCATATAAACTGTCTCACTCTAGTGTCTGATATAAACTGTCTCACTCAGTGTCTCATATAAACTGTCTCACTCTAGTGTCTCATATAAACTGTCTCACTCTAGTGTCTCTCATATAAACTGTCTCACTCTAGTGTCTCATATAAACTGTCTCACTCTAGTGTCTGATATAAACTGTCTCACTCTAGTGTCTGATATAAACTGTCTCACTCTAGTGTCTCATATAAACTGTCTCACTCTAGTGTCTCATATAAACTGTCTCACTCTAGTGTCTCATATAAACTGTCTCACTCTAGTGTCTCATATAAACTGTCTCACTCTAGTGTCTCATATAAACTGTCTCACTCTAGTGTCTCATATAAAACTGTCTCACTCTCGTGTCTGATATAAACTGTCTCACTCTAGTGTCTCATATAAACTGTCTCACTCTAGTGTCTGATATATAAACTGTCTCACTCTAGTGTCTCATATAAACTGTCTCACTCTAGTGTCTCATATAAACTGTCTCACTCTAGTGTCTCATATAAACTGTCTCACTCTAGTGTCTGATATAAACTGTCTCACTCTAGTGTCTCATATAAACTGTCTCACTCTAGTGTCTGATATAAACTGTCTCACTCTAGTGTCTCATATAAAACTGTCTCACTCTCGTGTCTGATATAAACTGTCTCACTCTAGTGTCTCATATAAACTGTCTCACTCTAGTGTCTGATATAAACTGTCTCACTCTAGTGTCTCATATAAACTGTCTCACTCTAGTGTCTGATATAAACTGTCTCACTCTAGTGTCTCATATAAACTGTCTCACTCTAGTGTCTGATATAAACTGTCTCACACTCTAGTGTCTCATATAAACTGTCTCACTCTAGTGTCTCATATAAAACTGTCTCACTCTAGTGTCTGATATAAACTGTCTCACTCTAGTGTCTCATATAAACTGTCTCACTCTAGTGTCTGATATAAACTGTCTCACTCTAGTGTCTCATATAAACTGTCTCACTCTAGTGTCTGATATAAACTGTCTCACTCTAGTGTCTCATATAAACTGTCTCACTCTAGTGTCTCATATAAACTGTCTCACTCTAGTGTCTGATATAAACTGTCTCACTCTAGTGTCTGATATAAACTGTCTCACTCTAGTGTCTGATATAAACTGTCTCACTCTAGTGTCTGATATATAAACTGTCTCACTCTAGTGTCTCATATAAACTGTCTCACTCTCGTGTCTCATATAAACTGTCTCACTCTAGTGTCTGATATAAACTGTCTCACTCTAGTGTCTGATATAAACTGTCTCACTCTAGTGTCTCATAAACTGTCTCACTCTAGTGTCTCATGTAAACTGTCTCACTCTAGTGTCTCATATAAACTGTCTCACTCTAGTGTCTCATATAAACTGTCTCACTCTAGTGTCTGATATAAACTGTCTCACTCTAGTGTCTCATATAAACTGTCTCACTCTCGTGTCTCATATAAACTGTCTCACTCTAGTGTCTCATATAAACTGTCTCACTCTCGTGTCTCATATATAAACTGTCTCACTCTAGTGTCTCATATAAACTGTCTCACTCTAGTGTCTGATATAAACTGTCTCACTCTAGTGTCTGATATAAACTGTCTCACTCTCGTGTCTCATATAAACTGTCTCACTCTAGTGTCTCATATAAACTGTCTCACTCTCGTGTCTCATATAAACTGTCTCACTCTCGTGTCTCATATAAACTGTCTCACTCTAGTGTCTCATATAAACTGTCTCACTCTCGTGTCTCATATAAACTGTCTCACCCTTCGTCGTCTCACTGTCTCGGATCATGAAGGCGCCAATTTTGTTTCCAGGAGCCAAAAGCTGCCGCTCTGCGTCCTTCCTGCTCACGCTTTTAAAAAGAACCAACTGAAAACAAAGATATGTGAGAGGAGGAGGGAGAAGGAGCAGAGGAGCAGAGGAGAAGAGGAGCAGAGCAGAGGAGCAGAGGAGAGGAGGAGCAGAGGAGAGGAGGAGCAGAGCAGAGGAGCAGAGGAGAGGAGGAGCAGAGGGGGAGAGGAGAGGGGCTCACGCCTTTAAAGAACCAATTGAAAAACAAAGATATGTGAGAGGAGGGAGGAGGAGGAGCAGAGCAGAGGGAGAGGAGGAGGAGCAGAGGGGGAGAGGAGGAGCAAAGGAGAGGAGGAGCAGAGGAGGAGATGATGCAGAGGATGTTTAGAAGGTGCAGAGGAGGTTCAGAAGGTGCAGAGGGGGTTCAGAAGGTGCAGAGGAGGTTCAGACGGTGCAGAGGAGGTTCAGAAGGAGCAGAGAGGAGTTCAGAAGGTGCAGAGGAGGTTCAGAAGGAGCAGAGGAGGTTCAGAAGGTGCAGAGGAGGTTCAGAAGGAGCAGAGGAGGTTCAGAAGGTGCAGAGGAGGTTCAGAAGGAGCAGAGGAGGTTCAGAAGGTGCAGAGGAGGGTTCAGAAGGTGCAGAGGAGGTTCAGACGGTGCAGAGGAGGTTCAGAAGGTGCAGAGGAGGTTCAGAAGGAGCAGAGCAGAGGAGGTTCAGAAGGAGCAGAGGATGCGTACTCTTCGGTCTCGAGCGTGTCTTTGGCGACGTAGTTGCTGGGGATGAATCCTTCTTGTCCTGTACTTATGGACTTGGCTTTCCACCATTCTCCAGATCTGAAAAATGTTCCACAATAAACTTTAATAAACTTCAAAATGTGTCGTTTTTATTTAAATTTCGTTCTTACTCCTCCACGATCTTGAGCTTGTCGCCCTTCTTGAAGCCCAGGTCTCCGTCGTGAATGGCCTCGTAGTCGTACAGCGCGATGGCGTCGCTCTCACCTGCAGGGGGAGCACACACCGTTTACGGTTAAAAGCTGCACTGCGGAACTTTTCTGGTGCAGGATCCCGTCTCCGTGGAGATGACCCTGCTCTGCCTGGATTGTTCCGCAGTGTAGTTACACTTATCTCCATGGAGACGTCATCAGAGCAGGTTACGAGTCGGATCGTGGGGAGGAGGGTTTTTTAAGGGATTTTTGAGCAAAACATCTGCGATTAAAGCCCCAGTGTGTAACTTTTACCCAAATGAACATGAAAAAACACACGTGCTCTTACTCTGAACGACTCGCATCTCCACAAACCTGACTCTTACTTGCCTGTTTCCATGTAAATGTTGCTCCTCTGCCTATAATATTCCACAGGCCTATCTCCATGGAGCATGTTCCACAGTGTGGTTTTAACTTTGCGTTTCCATGGCGTCGCACAGCTGACTCCGCCTCCAGAGCGTTACACACCTGACGCTCTGATGACGTGACGTTTCGTGTTCAGCTCAGAGCCGACACTTTTATTTATATGTTGTTGCTAAGGTAAACGTTTTTGTTTGTGACACTCGGTTGCTATGGCGACACTCAGTTGCTATGGCGACACTCGGTCGCTATGGCGACATTTCGGTCGCTATGGCGACACGTGGATGCACCGGTCAGTTTTCGGAGAGCGGTTTCGGGGAGCTGCTCGTTTGACCAGAAAACATCCAGATGAACCGTGATACTTTAAATCTGCCAGATGTGTTTTTAAAGCTCCACTGTGGAACATTCTGCTGTTTTAACTCATTTAAAGCTCCTGCAGGACACTGACCCTGTGAGGGTTAAGTCATGATCTAATGTTTCCTCCTCAAAATCAGACTTGACTCGTGTTTGTTTCACTCACATGTTTGAGTCACACTTTATTATGAGTCTGTAACATCTACAAAGATCAAAATGATCTGTTCCACCTTGTGATGTCATCAAGTGGTAGTTAAGTTAACAGCTCTGCCTAAAAAAGGAGGAGAGGAGACAAGAGGAGGAGGAAGAGGAGGAGGAAGAGGAAGGAAGAGAGGAGGAGGAAGAGGAAGAGGAGGAGGAGAGGAGGACAAGAGGAGGAGGAAGAGGAGGAAGAGGAGCAGGAGGAAGAGGAAGGAGGAGGAGGAGAGGAGGAGGAAGAGGAGGAGGAGAGGAGACAAGAGGAGGAGGAAGAGGAGGAGGAGAGGAGGAGAGGAAGAGGAAGAGGAGGAGGAGTGGAGACAAGAGAAAGGAAGAGAGGGGATGAGAGGAGAAAAGGAGGAGACAAGAGGAGGATGATGAGGAAGAGGAGGAGAGGAGACAAGAGGAGGAGAGGGGGAGAGAAGGAGGAGGAGCACAGGAGACAAAGAGGAGATGTGGAGAGGAGGAGAGGAGACAAAAGGAGGGGAGGAGATAAGAGGAGCAGAGGAAGAAGAGGAAGAGGAAAGGACGAGAAGAGGAGAGGAAACAAGAGGAGGAGAGGAGTGAAGAAGTGAACATCTCCTTTTACCTTTAGTTCAGTCGAGATAAGTGACTCCAGGACTGAAATGATCCAGATGAGTGACGGTGGAGTTTAAAAAAAACACATGGAGCACTTCCTGTATCACCACATGATGACATCACAAGGTGGAACAGAGTGTTTTCAGTTTGAGAGAAGAACTCAGCCTAAATCTGCAGGTTTGTTTGTTTAACTCCAGTTTGTGACGAGGAAACAACATTAGAGCAGAGGTCAGAGGTCAGAGGTCAGAGGTCAGGAGAGATCTCTAGATGACTCAAACATTCATGGACGTCTTGAGCCTCTTCAGACGTGTTTTTGTCGAGGAAACAGCGTCAGAACACGTTGGTTTTTGGAGCCGTGGCGTCGCTGGTTCTTCATTTACTCGAGGAGATTATGACCCTGAAATTATCGGCGTTTAAAACTGAAACTGGACTGAGCGACGCTTGTTACGCTTGTTCCGTTTGTTCCGTTTGTTCCGTTTGTTCCGTTTGTTCCGTTTGTTCCTCGTACTTTGATTATTTCACTACTTCCTGGTTTCATAAAAATAGCAGCTACTTCCTCGTTGAGTCACAGACGTTAAACTCTCCGTCCAAAAGTCCAAACGCCTCAGAAACACGGCCAGAAATAAATAATATATGGACCAAAAATAATAATATGGACCAAAAATAATACTACGCACCAGTGTGACCTTTGACCTAAGCCGTGTGTTTGGAAACAGCTTTAACCCCGCCCAGCTAGCTTGAGTCTCTATGGTTCTCATCTCCGTGGATCATTTTGTTTTAATTGACACATTTTAAATCACATTAATCTAAAAACACAGAATCAAAGAAACAAACGAGTCCAGTGGAGCTGCAGCGCCTCCTGTGGACAGAGCACGTCACTACAGCCGAGACACGAGCAGCACAGACAGAAGCACACACACATATACACACACACACACACATACACACACACATACACACACACATACACACACACACACACACACACACACACATACACACACACACACACACACACACACACACACACACACACACACACACACACACATACACACACACACACACACACACACACACACACACACACACACACACACACACACACACACACACACACACACACACACACATACACACATATACACACACACACTCACACACACGTGTACTTCAGTACAAACTGTATGTATCTGTACTTAAGTACATTTTACAGTGGTACTTTTACTCGAGTACATCTGGGAGCAGTATCTGTACTTTTACTCCACTACATTTATGAACAGACAAGTAAAAGTATTTTTCATCTGATTTGAGGAAATATTTTTTACCATGAAACATCCTGAAGAAAGTTTAAGAGTTTGAGCTTCAAGTGTGAAAAACACAAATAAATACACAAAAATAAACACAAATAAAATACATTAAAATAAATACACAAAAATAAATACACAAAAATACACAAATAAAATACACAAAATAAATAAACAAAAATAAACACACAAAACTCTTAAACTTTCTTCAGGATGTTTCACCTTTAAACACCTCCCCTTTAAACACCTCACCTTTAAACACCTCCCCTTTAAACACCTCCCCTTTAAACACCTCCCCTTTAAACACCTCCCCTTTAAACACCTCCCCTTTAAACACCTCCCCTTTAAACACCTCCCCTTTTAAACACTTCACCTTTAAACACACCTCCCCTTTAAAACACCTCCCCTTTAAACACCTCACCTTTAAACACCTCCCCTTTAAACACCTCCCCTTTAAACACACCTCCCTTTAAACACCTCCCCTTTAAACACCTCCCCTTTAAACACCTCATCTTTAAACACCTCCCCTTTAAACACCTCCCCTTTAAACACCTCCCCTTTAAACACCTCCCCTTTAAACACCTCCCCTTTAAACACCTCCCCTTTAAACACCTCATCTTTAAACACCTCCCCTTTAAACACCTCCCCTTCCCCTTTAAACACACTCACCCCTTTAAAACACCTCCCCTTTAAACACCTAACCTTTAAACACCTCCCCTTTAAAAAACACCCCTCCTTAAACACACCTCATCTTTAAACACCTCCCCTTTAAACAACACCTCATCTTTAAACACCTCCCCTTTAAACACCTCACCTTTAAACACCTCCCCTTTTAAACCCTTTAACACCTCCCCTTTAAACACCTCCCCTTTAAACACCTCCCCCTTAAACACCTCCCCTTTAAACACCTCATCTTTAACACCTCCCCTTTAAACACCACCCCCTTTAAACACCTCCCCTTTAAACACCTCCCCTTTAAAACACCTCCTTTAAACACCTCATCTTTAAACACCTCCCCTTTAAACACCTCATCTTTAAACACCTCCCCTTTAAACACCTCACCTTTAAACACCTCACCTTTAAACACCTCACCTTTAAACACACCTCCCCTTTAAACACTTCACCTTTAAACACCTCACCTTTAAACACCTCACCCTTTAAACACCTCCCCTTTAAAAACACTTCACCTTTAAACACCTCACCTTTAAACACCTCACCTTTAAACACCTCCCCTTTAAACACCTCCCCTTTAAACACCTCCTTTAAACACCTCATCTTTAAACACCTCACCTTTAAAACACCTCATCTTTAAACACCTCCCCTTTAAACACCTCATCTTTAAACCCCTTTAAACACCCCCTTAAACACCTCCCCTTTAAACACCTCCCCTTTAAACACCTCACCTTTAAACACCTCACCTTTAAACACCTCCCCTTTAAACACTTCACCTTTAAACACCTCACCTTTAAACACCTCACCTTTAAACACCTCCCCTTTAAACACTTCACCTTTAAAACCCTCACCTTTAAACACCTCACCTTTAAACACCTCCCCTTTAAACACCTCCCCCCCTTAAACACACCTCCCTTTAAACACCTCCCCTTTAAACACCTCCCCTTTAAAAACCTCCCTTTAAAAACCTCCCCTTTAAACACCTCCCCTTTAAAACACTTCACCTTCGTGATTTTAAACTGAATCGTGGATTTACTGAGGCGACGTGTTAGAGACTCACCGTCTGAGGAGGTCACTGCGGCGGACGGTTTACTCTGAAAACAAACAGATTATTAATATTAAACTCATCATGGTGAGTGATGAGGATGTTCTGATGCATGAAGTAAATGAAGAATAAGTAAACTGGGACTAAACCAGGACTAAACCGGGACTAAACCAGGTCTAAACCGGGTCTAAACCAGGACTAAACCGGGACTAAACCAGGACTAAACCAGGTCTAAACCGGGTCTAAACCAGGACTAAACCGGGACTAAACCGGGACTAAACCAGGACTAAACCAGGACTAAACCAGGACTAAACCAGGTCTAAACCGGGTCTAAACCAGGACTAAACCGGGACTAAACCGGGGACTAAACCAGGACTAAACCAGGACTAAACCAGGTCTAAACCGGGTCTAAACCGGGTCTAAACCGGGACTAAACCGGGACTAAGCCGGGACTAAAACCAGGACTAAACCGGGTCTAAACCGGGTCTAAAACAGGACTAAACCGGGTCTAAACCAGGACTAAACCGGGTCTAAACCGGGTCTAAACCAGAACTAAACCAGGACTAAAGCAGGACTAAACCAGGACTAGACCAGGACTAAACCAGGTCTAAACCAGGACTAAAGCAGGACTAAACCAGGACTAAAACAGGACTAAACCGGGTCTAAACCAGGACTAAACCAGGACTAAACCGGGTCTAAACCAGGACTAAACCAGGACTAAACCGGGTCTAAACCAGGACTAAACCGGGTCTATTTTTTCTGAGTGTAGTTGAACTTTACAGTGAGTTGATGAAATGATCTTTTATCTGAAATCGGTGAGTTTTATTTCACACTGTGGGATATTTTATCCAAAGTAAAAACATTTCCATGGAAACCAGCAGGAAGAGCCCTGCTCCAGGCCGGATAAGAGTCAGCTCTGTGGAAAAGCGAGCCCGCACACAGTCAGGACGCAGCTTTTTAAAGTTTGCAATAAACACAACAAAAAAAAAACACTTTTACTTTAGTCTTTGGATAAAAAGTGACTCATTATATCTTTAAATCCCTGCTCTCCTTAAAGCCCGTGTGACTCTGTTTCTCATTTCTCATCTGTTCGAACTTTTTTCCTCGTCTCACACAGACCTGAGGCTGAGTTTTTGTTTCACTCTCACATATTTAACACAAACCTGCAGATTTAACCCTCAAAACACACTGTTCCACCTTGTGATGTCATCATGTGGTGATACTGGATCATTTCAGTCCTGGAGTCACTTATCTCGACTGAACTAAAGGTAAAAGGAGATGTTAACATGAAAACTACCACTTGATGACATCACAGGGTGGGACAGAGTGTTTTGATCTTTGCAGATGTGACAGACTCATAATAAAGTGACTCAAACCTGTGAGTGAAACAAACACGAGTCAGGTCTGTGTTTGAGGAGGAAACATGTTTCACAGACACAGACTTGAACAGACGAGCTTCATTTTAAACAAAACTCAGAGATAATCTGAGGAGGAAGGAAACACAGTCGATCAGATCTACACCTCCCTCCTCCTCCTCCTCCTCCTCCTCCTCCTCCCCCTCCTCCTCCTCCTCCTCCTCCTCCTCTCCGTCCTCCTCCTCCTCCTCCTCCTCCTCCTCCTCTCCGTCCTCCTCCTCCTCCTCCTCCTCCTCCTCCCCCTCCTCCCCCACCTCCTCCTCCTCCTCCCCCTCCTCCCCCTCCTCCCCCACCTCCCCCCACCTCCTCCTCCCACGTGTCACGAGCGTGTAAACAACAATTACATAATGTGTAAAAATAGGTCAAAACTAGAAAACAAACTAAACCAGGTCTAGACCAGGATTAAACCAGGATTAAACCAGAACTAAACCAGGACTAAACCAGGACTAAACCAGGACTAAACCAGGACTAGACCAGGATTAAACCAGGATTAAACCAGGACTAAACCAGGACTAAACCAGGTCTAGACCAGAACTAAACCAGGATTAAACCAGGACTAAACCAGGACTAAACCAGGACTAGACCAGGACTAAACCAGGACTAAAGCAGGACTAAAGCAGGACTAAACCAGGACTAGACCAGGACTAAACCAGGACTAAAGCAGGACTAAAGCAGGAATAAACCAGGACTAAAGCAGGACTAAAGCAGGACTAAACCGGGACTAAACCGGGACTAAACCGGGACTAAACCGGGACTAAACCGGGACTAAACCGGGACTAAATCAGTACTAAACAGGGACTAAACTGGGACTAAACCAGGACTAAACTAGGACTAGACCAGGACTAAACTAGGACTAAACCTGGTCCAGACCAGGTCTAGACCAGGTCTTACACTTCCTGGTCTGTCGTGGCTCTTTTTGTTTCTTCCTCTTCTCGTCTGAGTTAACGAGGCTGAACAGGAAGAGCCTGAGACCAAAGAGCAGAGTGAAAAACTCCACAAACACAGAGGATCAGGTCACACTCCTACAGGGGGCGCTCTTTAGGGGTCACACACTGCTCCTACAGGGGGCGCTCTCTTTAGGGGTCACACACTGCTCCTACAGGGGGCGCTCTTCAGGGGTCACACTGCTCCTACAGGGGGCGCTCTTCAGGGGTCACACACTGCTCCTACAGGGGGCGCTCTTTAGGGGTCACACACTGCTCCTACAGGGGGCGCTCTTCAGGGGTCACACTGCTCCTACAGGGGGGCTCTTCAGGGGTCACACTCCTACAGGGGGCGCTCTTCAGGGGTCACACTGCTCCTACAGGGGGCGCTCTTTAGGGGGTCACACTGCTCCTACAGGGGGGCGCTCTCTTCAGGGGTCACACTCCTACAGGGGGCGCTCTTCAGGGGTCACACTGCTCCTACAGGGGGCGCTCTTTAGGGGTCACACACTGCTCCTACAGGGGGCGCTCTTTAGGGGTCACACACTGCTCCTACAGGGGGCGCTCTTTAGGGGGGTCACACTGCTCCTACAGGGGGCGCTCTTCAGGGGTCACACTCCTACAGGGGGCGCTCTTCAGGGGTCACACTGCTCCTACAGGGGGCGCTCTTTAGGGGTCACACTGCTCCTACAGGGGGCGCTCTTTAGGGGTCACACACTGCTCCTACAGGGGGCGCTCTTTAGGGGTCACACACTGCTCCTACAGGGGGCGCTCTCTTTAGGGGTCACACTGCTCCTACAGGGGGCGCTCTTCAGGGGTCACACTCCTACAGGGGGCGCTCTTCAGGGGTCACACTGCTCCTACAGGGGGCGCTCTTTAGGGTCACACTGCTCCTACAGGGGCGCTCTTTAGGGGTCACACACTGCTCCTACAGGGGGCGCTCTTTAGGGGTCACACTGCTCCTACAGGGGGCGCTCTTCAGGGGTCACACTCCTACAGGGGCGCTCTTCAGGGGTCACACTGCTCCTACAGGGGGCGCTCTTTAGGGGTCACACTGCTCCTACACAGGGGGCGCTCTTTAGGGGTCACACACTGCTCCTACAGGGGGGCGCTCTTTAGGGGTCACACTGCTCCTACAGGGGGCGCTCTTCAGGGGTCACACTGCTCCTACAGGGGGCGCTCTTTAGGGGTCACACTGCTCCTACAGGGGGCGCTCTTTAGGGGTCACACTGCTCCTACAGGGGGCGCGCTCTTCAGGGGTCACACTGCTCCTACAGGGGGCGCTCTTTAGGGGTCACACTGCTCCTACAGGGGGCGCTCTTCAGGGGTCACACTGCTCCTACAGGGGGCGCTCTTTAGGGGTCACACACTGCTCCTACAGGGGGCGCTCTTTAGGGGTCACACACTGCTCCTACAGGGGGCGCTCTTTAGGGGTCACACACTGCTCCTACAGGGGGCGCTCTTTAGGGGTCACACACTGCTCCTACAGGGGGCGCTCTTTCAGGGGTCATACTGCTCCTACAGGGGGCGCTCTTTGGGGGTCACACACTGCTCCTACAGGGGGCGCTCTTTAGGGGTCACACACTGCTCCTACAGGGGGCGCTCTTCAGGGGTCATACTGCTCCTACAGGGGGCGCTCTTTGGGGGTCACACACTGCTCCTACAGGGGGCGCTCTTTAGGGGTCACACACTGCTCCTACAGGGGGCGCTGTTTAGAGGTCACACTGCTCCTACAGGGGGCGCTCTTTAGAGGTCATACTGCTCCTACAGGGGGCGCTCTTTGGGGGTCACACACTGCTCCTACAGGGGGCGCTCTTTAGGGGTCATACTGCTCCTACAGGGGGCGCTCTTTGGGGGTCACACACTGCTCCTACAGGGGGCACTCTTTAGGGGTCACACACTGCTCCTACAGGGGGCGCTGTTTAGAGGTCACACTGCTCCTACAGGGGGCGCTCTTTAGGGGTCATACTGCTCCTACAGGGGGCGCTCTTTAGAGGTCACACCACAGTGGGCTTCAGGGGTCAGAGGTCAGTTTAGACTCCGGTGCACAGAGACTGAATGAAGCAGATAGAACAGAGCAAACTACGGCCCGAGGGCCACACACGGCCCTTTGGACTCATTAATCGGGCCGACTGAATTAAATTAAAACAGATAAGACTAAACTTTGTTCATTTTTATTTTAAGTTGTTGATCTTTTGACACTTGATAAAACTGAAGGTGAGTTTTTCTGCTGTTTATTTAACTGAAATTTAATAAATTACTTATTAATTTAATTGATGCATTTGGAAAACAATTTGTACAATGAGCCTTGTATATTCAAGCTCTGCTACATGTAACAGGAAAAAACTCTTTTTGACTTAAACTCACCGTTTTTTGTGTTTTTTCTCTTTTTTTTTTGTTTTTTGACACAAACTCACCGTGTTTTTTGTGTTTTTTGTGTTTTTTGTGTTTTTTGTGTTTTTCCTGTTGTTTTTTTCTTAAACTCACTGTTTTTTTTTTTTGTCTTTTTTGTTTGTTTTTTTTTTCCTCTTGTTTTTGTTTGTTTTTTTTTCTTAAACTCACCGTGCTCTTGGCGGCGCTCCCGGAGGTGGGGTCTTTGACGTAGTGCGTGGTCTGCGCTCGGCTCTGCTCCACCTCTTTCCCGACTCCGTCCTCGTCCTTTGAGCCGGTGCAGCCCATGGTCACGACTGAAACACAGAAGTGAAAATGTGAGAACGTCTCGTCATGCCAACAGCCATCATGCTAACACCCACCATGCTAACAGCCATCATGCTAACAGCCACCATGCTAACAGCCATCATGCTAACAGCCACCATGCTAACAGCCATCATGCTAACAGCCACCATGCTAACAGCCAGCATGCTAACAGCCACCATGCTAACAGCCAGCATGCTAACAGCCACCATGCTAACAGCCATCATGCTAACAGCCACCATGCTAACAGCCAGCATGCTAACAGCCACCATGCTAACAGCTATCATGCTAACAGTGTCATCATGTGGTGATACAGGAAGTGCTCCACTGTGTTTTTAAACTCCACCTTCACTAGAATCAACTGGATCAATTCAGTCCTGGACTTGTCAATCTACAACTGAACTAAAGGTAAAAGGAGGTGTTCACTTGAAAACTCTCCTCCTCCTCCTCTTCCTCCTCTTCCTCCTCCTCTTCACTTGATGACATCACAAGGAGTGTTTTGATCTTTGGAGATGTTACAGACTCATAATAAAGTGTTACTCAGACGTGTGTGAGTCATTAAAGTCGGACTGAGTCATTTTGTTGAGCTTCATAAATGATGTAAGGAGGAAGAGGTTTTTGGACTCAGGGGTCAGAGGTCAGAGGTCAGAGGGTCAGATCTGAGGAGTGTTTTTTATTCAGAAACGTTGGGATCATAAAATCACTACAAACATGATCACATCATGACCTCAAAAACCTCCAAAGTGCAGCTGTGTTTTTTGTCTCTGACCTCTGACCCCTGACCTCTGACCCCTGACCTCTGACCCCTGACCTCTGACCCCTGACCTCTGACCCCTGCTCTGACCCTTAAACATTCACTTTAAATAGATTTCTTCAGTGACACAAACAGACAGATTTACTTTCATTTTATAAAAGTGTCACGAGACTAAAGACTCAAACTGCATCTCGATACTGGAATCGACTCCAGACTCGATACCGATACCACAATGATAATAAAAAGACTCTGTATTTAGACGATACTCTGTGATGTTCAAGCTCTGAGAAGAAGAGGAAGAGGAGAGGAAGAGGAGAGGAAGAGGAGAGTAAAGGAATGGAGAGAGAGGGAGAGGAGGAAAGACGAGAGGAAAGAAAAGAGGAGAGAGAGAAAGAGGAAAGAAACAGTGAAACCTCCATTATCGTCAGACCGAGGTTTCATTTCGTTTTCCTCCCTGACCGTCTGGAGTGTGGGTCGCTCACTAGAGCCTCAGTGTGGTCACATGATGTTACTGCGATGTGATTGGTCAGAGGATTTAAACAGGTTTTCGCCCATAGACCAGACATGTCAGACTCAGGCCCGCGGGCCAAATTTGGCCCTCGATATAATTATATTTGGGCCGTGAGATCACATTAAATTTGTATCAGAGCTGCTCCACTAACCGTCGCACCAGCACAAGCACCTCGAATACTACAGCTCCCAGAATGCTTTGCAAATGTGTTGGCACCGGCCCCATCACTTCTGTTCACTCTTATCTTCTACCTGTCGCCTCTCAAACTAGTCCCTGGTTAGTCCTGGTTTAGTCCTGGTTCAGACCTGGTTTAGTCCTGGTTTAGTCCTGGTTTAGTCCTGTTTAGTCCCTGGTTCAGACCTTGTTTAGTCCTGGTTTTAGACCTGGTTCAGTCCTGGTTCAGTACTGGTTTAGTCCTGGTTTAGACCTGGTTCAGTCCTGGTTCAGTACTGGTTTAGTCCTGGGTTTAGTCTTGGTTCAGTCCTGGTTCAGTCCCTGGTTTAGACCTGGTTTTAGTCCTGGTTTAGTCCTGGTTCAGTCCTGGTTTAGTCCTGGTTTAGTCCTGGTTCAGTCCTGGTTTAGTCCCTGGTTTAGTCCTGGTTCAGTCCTGGTTCAGTCCTGGTTCAGTCCTGGTTCAGTCCTGGTTTAGTCCTGGTTCAGTCCTGGTTCAGTCCTGGTTTAGTCTTGGTTTAGTCCTGGTTCAGTCCTGGTTTAGTCCTGGTTCAGTCTTGTTTCAGTCCTGGTTCAGTCCTGGTTTAGTCCTGGTTCAGTCCTGGTCCAGTTCCTGGTTCAGTCCTGGTTTAGTCCTGGTTCAGTCCTGGTTTAGTCCTGGTTTAGACCTGGTTCAGTCCTGGTTCAGTACTGGTTTAGTCCTGGTTTAGTCCTGGTTTAGACCTGGTTCAGTCCTGGTTCAGTACTGGTTTAGTCCTGGTTTTGTCCTGGTTTAGTCTTGGTTCAGTCCTGGTTCAGTCCTGGTTTAGACCTGGTTTAGTCCTGGTTTAGTCCTGGTTCAGTCCTGGTTCAGTCCTGGTTTAGTCCTGGTTTAGTCCTGGTTCAGTCCTGGTTCAGACCTGGTTTAGTCCTGGTTCAGTCCTGGTTTAGGTCCTGGTTTAGTCCTGGTTTAGATAGCGCCCCCCTTCAGTCCTGGTTTAGATAGCGCCCCCCCTTCAGTCCTGGTTTAGTCCTGATTCAGTCCTGGTTTAGTCCTGGTTTAGTTCTGGTTTAGATAGCGCCCCCTTCAGTCCTGGTTCAGTCCTGGTTCAGTCCTGGTTTAGTCCTGGTTTAGACCTGGTTCAGTCCTGGTTTAGACCTGGTTTAGTCCTGGTTTAGTCCTGGTTTAGACCTGGTTTAGACCTGGTTCAGTCCTGGTTTAGACCTGGTTCAGTCCTGGTTTAGACCTGGTTCAGTCCTGGTTTAGACCTGGTTTAGTCCTGGTTTAGACCTGGTTTAGACCTGGTTCAGTCCTGGTTTAGACCTGGTTCAGTCCTGGTTTAGACCTGGTTCAGTCCTGGTTTAGACCTGGTTTAGTCCTGGTTTAGTCCTGGTTTAGATAGCGCCCCCTTCAGTCCTGGTTCAGTATCTCAGGTGAAGATAAACCTGTTTGAATCATGTTGCAGTAGCGTCACTTGGCCTCTGGGGGCGCTGTGAGCAGTTTTAAAACAAACTAACAGTAAAAGTTCCTGAGACCAGAGGAACGTCACTGACCCAGTTTCACTTCAGCTTCAGAGAAAATCTACTTCATGACGTTTAAAACCACTTCATATTTAAGTTCACCGTCTCAGAAAATAGAAAGGACTTATTTTGGCCTGAAAACCGCCACTAACTATTTTTAGTTTAATGTTTTGGCCTGAATTAAAGCGACGATTCACATCTTCATCTAGAACTTAAAGGGCCGTGTGACTCTGACCTCTGACCTCTGACCTCTGACCTCTGACCTGATGTCCTCGTCACAGACCTGGAGCTGTGTTTTTTTGTTTCATTCTCACATGTTTAACTCACAAACCTGCAGATTTAGACTGAGTTCTTCTCTCAAACTGAAAACACTCTGTTCCACCTTGTGATGTCATCATGTGGTGATACAGGAAGTGCTCCACTGTGTTTTTAAACTCCACCTTCACTAGAATCATCTGGATCATTTCAGTCCTGGAGTTACTTATCTCGACTGAACTAAAGGTAAAAGGAGATGTTCACTTGAAAACTCCTCTATCTCCTCCTCTCCTCTTGTCTCCTCTCCTCCTCTCCTCTTGTCTCCTCTCCTCCTCTTCTCTTGTCTCCTTTTCTTCCCTCCTCCTCTTCTCACCTCTCCTCCTCTCCTCCTCTTGTCTCCTCTCCTTCTCTTGTCTCCTTTTCTTCTCTCCTCCTCTTCTTTCCCCTCCTCCTACTCCCCTCTTCTCCTTCTCTCCTCCTCCTCCTCTTCTCCTTCTCTCCTCCTCCTCTCCTCCTGCACCTCTCCTTCTCTCCTCCTCCCTCCTCTCTCCTGCACCTCTCCTTCTCTCCTCCTCCTCTTCTCCTTCTCTCCTTCTCTCCTCCTCCTCTTCTCCTCCTCTCCTCCTCTTCTCTCCTCCCCTCCTCTCCTTCTCTCCTCCTCCTCTTCTCCTACTCTCCTCCTCTCCTTCTCTCCTCCTCCTCCTCTCCTTCTCTCCTCCTCTTCTCCTTCTCTCCTCCTCCTCCTCTTCTCCTACGCTCCTCCTCCCTCTCTCTCCTTCTCTCCTCCTCTTCTCCTTGTCTCCTCCTCCTCTTCTCCTACTCTCCTCCTCTCCTTCTCTCCTCCTCCTCCTCTCCTCCTCTCCTCCTCTCCTCCTCCTCTGTAGCTGAGCTGTTCACACTTGATGACATCACGAGGTGTAACAGTCCTTTCCTCGTGGTCCCCGGTGCAGTAGTTCTAACTCTGCTGTGTGGCCGTGTTTGTCGTGTCTTTGCAGGAAGTGTTTTGCTCATGACACTTTGAATGTGAGAAGAGCCGAGGTGCTTCCTGTCTGCACCAAGACGTTTTTTCCACTGCTCGAACCGAACTTTCACTTCTGCTCCGGCTAAATACACGAGCTAAAGTTAGACAAACGCACCACCGTGACCTGAGACGAGAACTCTAAAACAGAACTCTGACACGCGGGGAGGGCATCTGATATTTTTAAAACACACATCATGAAGTTTTTGTGCCACTGGGCAAGACACTTCACCCACTTCCTGTGAAAAGTCTGAGGGACAGTGACGAAGAAAAAGTGAAAAAGTGAAGGTTTGTAAACCTGGTTTAGTCCTGGTTTAGTCCTGGTTTAGTCCTAGTTTAGACCTGGTTTAGTCCTGGTTTAGTCCCGGTTTAGACCCGGTTTAGTCCTGGTTTAGTCCCGGTTTAGTCCTGGTTTAGTCCCGGTTTAGTCCTGGTTTAGTCCCGGTTTAGACCCGGTTTAGTCCTGGTTTAGTCCCGGTTTAGTCCTGGTTTAGACCCGGTTTAGTTCTGGTTTAGTCCTGGTTTAGACCCGGTTTAGTTCTGGTTTAGTCCTGGTTTAGTCCTGGTTTAGACCCGGTTTAGTTCTGGTTTAGTCCTGGTTTAGTTTTGGTTTAGTCCTGGTTTAGACCTGGTTTAGACCCGGTTTAGTTCTGGTTTAGTCCTGGTTTAGTCCTGGTTTAGTCCTGGTTTAGTCCCGGTTTAGTCCTGGTTTAGTCCCGGTTTAGACCCGGTTTAGTCCTGGTTTAGTCCCGGTTTAGTCCTGGTTTAGTCCCGGTTTAGTCCTGGTTTAGACCCGGTTTAGTCCCGGTTTAGTCCTGGTTTAGACCCGGTTTAGTTCTGGTTTAGTCCTGGCTTAGACCCGGTTTAGTTCTGGTTTAGTCCTGGTTTAGACCCGGTTTAGTTCTGGTTTAGTCCTGGTTTAGTTTTGGTTTAGTCCTGGTTTAGACCTGGTTTAGACCCGGTTTAGTTCTGGTTTAGTCCTGGTTTAGTCCTGGTTTAGCCCTGGTTTAGTTCTGGTTTAGTCCTGGTTTACATTATGCATTTGAAATAATCAGTAACAGTAGTTTTACCAGGTAAATATCCCTCCCTCTCCTTCTCTCTCTCTTTCCTCCTTCTCTCTTTTGTTTCTCTCGTTTGTTTGTTCTTCTCATGACTCACATTTATCACCTGGAGTGAACAGCATTGAGATAATATGTAACAAAAGCCTGTCCCACGAAACAGGTGCAACAGACGTGTAGGAAAAGTGTGGGACGGGAGGGCATCTGACTCACTCTGACTCACTCTGACTCACTCTGACTCAGTCTGACTCAGTCTGACTCAGTCTGACTCAGTCTGACACACTCTGACACACTCTGACACACTCTGACTCACTCTGACTCACTCTGACTCACTCACACTCTGACTCACTGACACACTCTGACTCACTCTGACACACTCTCTGACTCACACACTCTGACTCTGACACACTGACTCACTCTGACTCACTCTGACACACTCTGACTCACTCTGACACACTCTGACTCACTCTGACTCACTCTGACACACTCTGACTCACTGACTCACTCTGACACACTCCGACTCACTCCGACACACTCCGACTCACTCCGACACACTCCGACTCACTTTGACTCACTCCGACTCACTCCGACCACACTCCGACACACTCCGACTCACTCCGACACACTCCGACTCACTCCGACACACTCCGACTCACTCTGACACACTCTGACTCACTCTGACACACTCTGACTCACTCTGACTCACTCCGACACACTCAGACTCCTCAGACTCACTTCGACACACTCCGACTCACTTTGACTCACTCTGACACACTCTGACTCACTCTGACACACTCTGACACACTCTGACTCTCTCTGACTCTCTCTCTGACTCTCTGACTCACTCTGACTCACTCTGACTCACTCTGACTCACTCTGACTCACTCTGACACACCCTGACTCACTCTGACTCACTCTGACACACTCTGACACACTCTGACTCACTCTGACTCACTCTGACTCACTCTCACTCTGACACACTCTGACTCACTCTGACTCACTCTGACTCACTCTGACTCACTCTGACTCACTCTGACTCACTCTGACTCACTCTGACACACTCTGACTCACTCTGACTCACTCTGACTCACTCTGACTCACTCTGACTCACTCTGACACACTCTGACTCACTCTGACACACTCTGACTCACTCTGACACACTTGACTCACTCTGACTCACTCTGACACACTCTGACTCACTCTGACTCACTCTGACACACTCTGACACTCTGACTCACTCTGACACACTCTGACTCACTCTGACACACTCTGACTCACTCTGACACACTCTGACTCACTCTGACACACTCTGACACACTCTGACTCACTCTGACACACTCTGACTCACTCTGACACACTCTGACACTCTGACTCACTCTGACACACTCTGACTCACTCTGACTCACTCTGACACACTCTGACACACTCTGACTCACTCTGACACTGACTCTGACTCACACACTCTGACTCACTCTGACTCACTCTGACACACTCTGACTCACTCTGACTCACTCTGACACACTCTGACTCACTCTGACTCACTCTGACTCACTCTGACTCACTCTGACTCACTCTGACACACTCTGACTCACTCTGACACACTCTGACTCACTCTGACTCACTCTGACTCACTCTGACACACTGACACACTCTGACTCACTCTGACTCACACTCTGACACACTCTGACTCACTCTGACACTTTGACTCACTCTGACACACTCTGACTCACTCTGACACACTCTGACACACTCTGACACACTCTGACTCACTCTGACACACTCTGACTCACTCTGACACTCTGACACACTCTGACTCACTCTGACTCACTCTGACACACTCTGACACACTCTGACTCACTCTGACTCACTCTGACACACTCTGACTCACTCTGACTCACTCTGACACACTCTGACTCTGACTCACTCTGACACACTCTGACTCACTCTGACTCACTCTGACACACTCTGACTCACTCTGACTCACTCTGACACACTCTGACTCACTCTGACTCACTCTGACTCCACTCTGACACACACTCTGACACACTCTGACTCACTCTGACACACTCTGACTCTGACTCTCTCTGACACACTCTGACTCACTCTGACTCACTCTGACACACTCTGACTCACTCTGACTCACTCTGACACACTCTGACACACTCTGACTCACTCTGACTCACTCTGACTCTGACTCTCTCTGACTCTCTCTGACTCACTCTGACTCACTCTGACTCTCTCTGACTCTCTCTGACACACACACTCTGACTCACTCTGACTCACTCTGACACACTTTGACTCACTCTGACACACTCTGACACACTCTGACACACTCTGACTCTGACTCTCTGACTGACTCTCTGACTCACTCTGACTCTCTCTGACTCTCTCTGACTCACTCTGACACACTTGACACACTCTGACACACTCTGACTCACTTTGACTCACTCTGACTCACTCTGACACACTCTGACTCACTCTGACTCACTCTGACTCACTCTGACACACTTTGACTCACTCTGACTCACTCTGACACTTGACTCACTCTGACTCACTCTGACACACTCTGACTCACTCTGACACACTCTGACTCACTCTGACACACTTCTGACTCACTCTGACTGACACTCTGACACTTTGACTCACTCTGACTCACTCTGACTCACTCTGACTCACTCTGACACACTCTGACTCACTCTGACACACTCTGACTCACTCTGACACTCACTCTGACTCACTCTGACACACTCTGACACACTCTGACTCACTCTGACACACTCTGACTCACTCTGACTCACTCTGACTCACTCTCTGACACACTCTGACTCACTCTGACTCACTCTGACACACTCTGACTCACTCTGACACACTCTGACTCTGACTCTCTCTGACACACTCTGACTCACTCTGACTCACTCTGACTCACTCTGACACACTCTGACTCACTCTGACTCACTCTGACACACTCTGACTCACTCTGACTCACTCTGACACACTCTGACTCTGACTCTCTCTGACACACTCTGACTCACTCTGACTCACTCTGACTCTCTCTGACACACTCTGACTCACTCTGACTCACTCTGACACACTTTGACTCACTCTGACTCACTCTGACACACTCTGACACACTCTGACACACTCTGACTCACTCTGACACACTCTGACACACTCTGACTCACTCTGACTCACTCTGACTCACGGGGAGGGCATCTGTCTCACAGTGTGTCGTGTTTTTGTTTGTCTGAAATGTTCCGCAGTGTGGCATTAAACGTGTCTTACATCTGTTCAGTTTCAGGTGGACTCGCCTCTCCACAGATCTGACCTGTGACTTGCTGATTGTTGATTTTATTTTAAAGTAAATGTAGTTTCAACTTAAAGAAGCAGTGTGTAACTTTTCTAAAATACAAGATCTTAAAACCATAGAAAAACACTACACCTAACTGTGCTCGCCTCTCCACAGACCTGACTCACACTGGTCTGGGAGAGGGACTTAAAACATTCTGAAGTCTGGCTTTAAGTTTGTGTTTCCCTGGAGTCGTGACACTTGAAAATGTTCCACACTGATGCTTTATCTGCGCCTCTCGTGTCTGAGTCTCTGTGAACTATAATCTTAATCTATAATCCAGAGCACACATTTCCTCATGACATAACGGCCGCTCTCATAATCATTAATCCTCCTGCAGCGCTAACGCTAACGCTAACGCTAACGCTAACGCCAACCCCAACGCCAATGCTAACGCTAACACATGAACCGTGAACGACTGGAACAGGAACTGGGACTGTCTCTATGAAGGTAATCATAATTAAAAAAGAATAAAAAAAATAAAAAATTTAAAAATTATAAAAATGGAAATAATACAAATAAAAAAATAAGCAATAGAAATAAAAAAGTACAAATAATAAGAAAAATAATGCAAAGAAAAATAAATAAAGAAATATAATACAAAAATATAATAAGAAAAATAATACAAATAGAAAGAAAAATAGTACAAAGAAAAATAAAGAAAGAAATATAAGACAAAATAATTATAATAAAAATAATAATAAAAAATCATACAAATAAAAAAAATAATACAAACAATAATAAAAATAATACAAACAATAATAAAAATAATACCAATAAAAAGAAAAATATAAAAAGAAAAACAAATAAAGAAAAATGATGTAAAATAAAACATTGCACTGGTCTTATTTCCTGCATTGTTCATTCAGTCCAAACTCAGTGGTGGTCAGTTACTATTGTAGCCACAGCTGCCCTGGGACAGACTGACAGAAGTGAGGCTGCTGGGCTGCACCATCGGCCCCTCCCACCACACTCAGACCAGGCCTGTGTCTGAAGTGTCTTGCCTAAGGACACAACAGCGACATTCACAGCCCAGTCCTGACCAGACCCAGCCCTGGGCACAAGATGTTATTTCTTCGCCTGAATATTCCACAGTATGGCATTAAATCTATGTCGACAAGCAGGAAACGCCCCCCGTCCATGTTACGGGTCAGATCTGTGCAGAGTCGAGCCCGTTCGCTGTATAAATATATGTTTTTCAACGTATTTTTGTGCAGTAAAACATCTGTAATTGAACATGTGTGAGATACATATGTTTAAAGCCATACTGTGGGATTTCCCAGGCAGAACAAAACGTTTCCATGGTGATAAGCAGATGAGGTTAAATCTGTACAAACATCTTCAGAAATATGATTCTTTCTCGGGTTTAGATGTGCACAGGTCTCATTTAAAGGACCTGATTTTTACTGCTTCATTTTAAACAGTTTGGTCCAAAGTTCTTCACTGACTTTAAGCATCAAAACATCCTCATGACTCACCAGGATGAGTTTACAAGAATGTGTCAGACAAATTTACATAAATGTTGGATCAGTGTGACTCTGAAGTGCTGTATGTTTGCAAGTTTTCTCCCCGACAAAACCCACAATGTCGATGAAACGTTCTGCACCGACAAAGGCACCGACGAAGGTTTGAACTTTGTGTTTAAACGAGAGAGAAATGTGAGAAAATGTTAATGTGTGAGAAAAGTGTATAAAGTGTGTGGTGAGGGTGTATAAAGTGTATAAAGTGTGTGGTGAGGGTTTATAAAGTGTATAAAGTGTGTGGTGAGGGGTTTTACAGACGAGAAACAGAGAGAATAATGTAAAAAATAAAACTGATACTTCACGGATTTTGCCTGTTGTGGATTATTTTTAGAACAAAACCAGGGGGCGCTGCTCGTCTGTTGGAGCTCGTGCACCGTCCTGAAGCGTTGGGCCTTTTCTTTTTTCTTTAGCCAAAACAGAATATCGCCCCCTGCTGGAGATCTGAGGCTCATAACCGTCAGGCTAAAAGTACAAACATCGCCCTGATATTTCGAGCCGTATTTAATCAAAATACTGCGACATAAAAGTGTCACATGTTTCAGTCACGTCTGAGTCGACTCTCGTCGGGTTTGTGCCTGTGGCTCTGCGGCTTCAACAGGAAGAGATAAAACCACCAGCAACAAGAGCCTCAGAACAAGTGTCCAGAGAGCCACAGAGTCACACGAGCCGTCACAGAGAGCCACAGAGTCAAACGAGCCGTCACAGAGCCCCCCAGAGAGCCACAGAGTCACACGAGCCGTTACAAAGAGCCACAGAGTCAAACGAGCCGTCACAGAGCCACCCAGTGAGCCACAGAGTCAAACGAGCCGTCACAGAGAGCCACAGAGTCAAACGAGCCGTCATAGAGCCGCCCAGTGAGCCTCAGAGTCAAACGAGCCGTCACAGAGCCACCCAGAGAGCCACAGAGTCAAACGAGCCGTCACAGAGAGCCACAGAGTCAAACAAGCCGTCACAGAACTTTGGACGTGACAATAACATGTAAAACAGTGTCATTAAAGTCCCTGCACCAGATTTTTCTCGTGTTTGAGTAAAATGTGACTCTCCCAGTTCAGTCGTCTCTGGTTTATCTCAGGGTCAAGTTCTAAAAATAATGAAGTATCAGTTTTATTTTTTACATTATTCTCTCTGTTTCTCGTCTGTAAAACTCCTCACCACACACTTTATACACTTTTCTCTTAACATTTTCTCACATTTCTCTCTC
Organism: Periophthalmus modestus; assembly: GCA_019594935.1. Lineage (NCBI taxonomy): Eukaryota > Metazoa > Chordata > Actinopteri > Gobiiformes > Gobiidae > Periophthalmus > Periophthalmus modestus. The sequence continues at coordinate 269,021 of JAIEZT010001410.1, forward strand.
GTTTAAACACAAAGTTCAAACCTTCGTCGGTGCCTTTGTCGGTGCAGAACGTTTCATCGACATTGTGGGTTTTGTCGGGGAGAAAACTTGCAAACATACAGCACTTCAGAGTCACACTGATCCAACATTTATGTAAATTTGTCTGACACATTCTGTACTGTACAGGAGACACGGAGGAGACTGATGGACAATGGTCTACAGTCCCTCAGCCAATCAGGACGCAGAACACAATGGTCTATAGTCCCTCAGCAATCAGGACGCAGAACACAATGGTCTACAGTCCCTCAGCCAATCAGGACGCAGAGCACAATGGTCTACAGTCCCTCAGCCAATCAGGACGCAGAACACAATGGTCTACAGTCCCTCAGCCAATCAGGACGCAGAACACAATGGTCTACAGTCCCTCAGCCAATCAGGATGCAGATCACATGGGTCTACAGTCCCTCAGCCAATCAGGACGCAGAACACAATGGTCTACAGTCCCTCAGCCAATCAGGACGCAGAACACAATGGTCTACAGTCCCTCAGCCAATCAGGACGCAGAACATAATGGTCTGCCATTGACCCTGTGAGAAAAGAGCTCAAACAAAACATGAAGGCACCAAATAAAAACCAGAGACGTCATGTTTGATCCTGTTTGGGAGAGAACACCAAACATTTGTGCTCATCTTATTTTTATCTCCAGACCAAGTTACGAGTCAGATCTGTGTTAGATAGTGCAGCTTTTCACGTGACAAAACTCTTCTCACTCGTCTCTGGGCTTGAATATTAGCTCCACTTTCTGAAGCTGGTGTGAAAGATTCATTTGACTTTTGTTCATTTAAAGTGACAGAGGCTGAACTTTGACTCAGTTTTTGTTTCATGAGTCAAGGCCCAAAAATGACAGAAATATGAGCCATAAACCAGGTCAAACATCTGTATGTGACAATGAGACGTGAGGATGTGACCTCTGACCTCTGACCTCTGACCTCGCTCAGGTTAAACTCTGTCCTGCGCTGACGTCATGTGACCTCTGAGTTGGTCCAGCCTGAATTCTCCGTTCTGAGGTAACATTTGTGTTTCCTTTTTGTGTCATTTTAAACTTCACATTATGAAACAAAGACGTGACTCAGACATTTTTACAAACCACATGTGAAAAAACGAGAAGACGAGAAACTGACCCGACTTAAACATAAAGAAACAAGACGACGCAGCAGAAACTGGAGATGTTCTGCAAAATGGACCAGAGGTGTCCAAACTACGGCCCGAGGGCCAAATGTGGCCCTCAGACCAGTTTTTATTGGCCCTCAGGCTGAACCGGCCCAATGATCCTGAGCAGAACTATAACCTCAAACATCACAGACACAGACATAAACTGTGTCTCAGTTTTATTCACACGACTCGTGATCACTGATCTGTGGCTTTGAAAATGTTTTGAGATGTGGCCGTCGATAAAAAACTCGTCGTTTCTTCTTGTTGAGTGAAGTTGTATTTGGAGAGATTCATGTTTGAGTTTAAACTTTAATCCACTATTTTCAAGACGCCATTTTGACAAACTAACCCTGTTTAACCTCCACCTGGACACGCCCCCGTGACACGCCCCTTGTGCCACGCCCACTATGACAACCCCCCTGTGCCACGCCCCCTGTGACGTCCGCGCTTCCTTCTCCAGGTTTATTTTCTTAATCGCTGATACTCGTCGGATTATTAAAGTTGTTCTGGATTTGAATAATTATCATTTTAATCTCATGAATAAGCTCCTACGGCTCTTACAGTTTTGTGCTTTATCATCAGTGAAAATAATGACGATCGAGTGGAGAATATTCTGGATGAGCAGAGCCGTCAACAGGAAGTCAAGGGGCCCGGGTCAAGACGCCTCACGTGGGCCCCCCTTTAATACAAGAGAGTCTGATTCTGGGCCCCTAAACCCCGACACATCAGACCCGTCCACGCCCGTGTTCAAGTGTTTTTTTCTGCTCGTCCGGTGACATAACGGCGATTATCTCTGTGCTGCTCTAGTGTGATGTGCAGTTGTCCACAGGGGGCGCTACAGCAGCTCTACGGTCGTTTCCTCGTCCCAGACCTGGAGTTGTGTTTTTTTGTTTCATTCTCACATGTTTAACAAACAAACAAACCTGCAGATTTAGGCTGAGTTCTTCTCTCAAACTGAAAACACTCTGTTCCACCTTGTGATGTCATCATGTGGTGATACAGGAAGTGCTCCACTGTGTTTTTAAACTCAACACACCTTCATTTCTAGAATCATTTGGATCATTTCAGTCCTGGAATAACTGTTAATCTACAACTGAACTAAAGGTGAAAGTTCACTTGAAAACTACCACTTGATGACATCACCAGGTGGAACAGAGCGTTTTGAGCTTTGAAGATGTGACAGACTCATAATGAAACAAAAAAACCCAAAACACAGCTGCAGGTCTGTTCACGAGGAGGGAGCAGGATTAGAACATGGATTAAATCTTCACAGACTCTTAAAGACTGACTTTAATCCGCCTCTTTATAAACAAACTGTTTCCTGGAACTTTTCTTCTGCATAAACAGCAGTTTCTGTAGCTCCCCCTGGAGGTGGCGTCCTGTCAGTGCAGCTTGGGTCAGATACACAGGCACAGAGCAGTTTAGAAGCTTTTGACTGACAAATGTCTTTATTTGACTGTCCCCCTGACAAGAAAACGAAGGTTCAACATGCGTCAGATGCCCTCCCCGTGTGTCAGATTGTGTCAGATGCCCTCCCCGTGTGTCAGATTGTGTCAGATGCCCTCCCCGTGTGTCAGATTGTGTCAGATGCCCTCCCCGTGTGTCAGATGCCCCTCCCCGTGTGTCAGATGCCCTCCCCGTGTGTCAGATGCCCTCCCCGTGTGTCAGATTGAGTCAGATGCCCTCCCCGTGTGTCTCAGGTGTTTGGACAGGTCCTGGTCTTGTTCTAAACTTTAAACTCTCTGTTTTCAGTCTGTTTAGTGGAGTTTACTCTGCCACAGGCGCTGGAGGCTCAGTCTTAGTTCACTTTTAGTTCCTCTTTTCACGCTTCATTTCAAACTTGACGCAAATATCCGCACGTTTGCGCCACTCCCGCAGACACAGTGTTGTATTCAAATATAAAAACGGTTTCAAATTCAAGCCCTAAATGAACTAAACTCTTTGCAAAAGCTTTTAGAACAAACTGTGACTTACTTTAGTGGAAAAAGCCCGTGTGAGTCCCGCGCTGCTCGTGTCTTTATCTGCTCTGAGGACGCTCCGCGCTCCGCACTGGCTCCATCTCCTGAGTCTGAGGCCGGAGGAACACGCACTCACCGCGGGCAAACACAGCAGAGTGACCGCCGAGGAGGAAGTCCACAGCAGAGAGAAAAGAGGACAAGTCACACGAGCAGAGAGAAAAGAGGAAAAGAGCAGAAAGAAAAGAGGAAGCAGCGCGCGACGCACCGGAGCGCGGCCGGAGCGGAACACGTGTGTGTGTGTGTGTGAAGGCTGTGACGCGCGTAACACGCG
>JAIEZT010001410.1:275000-310461 GCA_019594935.1 Periophthalmus modestus
TTTTGTTATTTTGATTTTTTGATTTATTTATTGTTATTTTGAGTTTATTTTTTGTTTATATTTTTTGAATTATTTAGAGTTTTTTTTGTTATTTATTTATTGTTGTTTTGAGTTTATTATTATTATTATTTATTTTATTTATTTTGAGTTTTGTTTTTTGTTATTTATTTATTGTTATTTGGATTTATTTTTTATTTATTTTTTGAATTATTTTTTTTTGTTTTTTGTTATTTATTCATTATAAATTTGGGTTTATTTGTTGTTTTTTGATAAACCATCGCCCCGTCTCTGTCCCTGCTGCTTCAGACTCAGTTTGGTCTTAAATGTATTAACCCTCTACACCACATGTGTCAAACTCAAGGCCCGTGGGCGAAATGTGGCCCACCAGGTCATTTTATGTGGCCCACGACAAAGTAAATTAAAAGGTTTGACTGTCTTAAAAATCAGTTTATCAGGAAATACAGTTAAACAGCCATTTTTTCACATCCATGTAAATACATATGTGATATTTGTAACTTGGACAAGTAATAAATATAGAAATGGTTAATTAAGAAGATTAAAAATTAGTTGCATTTATTTTACATCACATTTGGTCACATTTATGTTACAGTTACATCTGGCTCTTTGAGAGGAACCGTTTTGTTGATGTGGCCCTTTGTGAAAATGATTTTGATGCCTCTGATCCACATGATCCTGGGGTTTTTATTTCACGTCTGTGTCTGTAAATCAACATATGAACATTAATAACAGACACATCAGGTCCTTCTGTCCCCGACGTCCCTCCTGTTAGCGTTAGCAACAGGTTTGATTGACAGCGTTGCTAGGGGCCTGCTCCCTGTTAAACCAGTGATGTGGGCGGGAGGGGGCGTGACCTCCAACATCCTCGCTCCTGATTGGCTCTGTGGTTGCTATGACACTCGTCACATTGGCTCAGTCACTTCTTTTTTCAGTCTCTGGTTGTTACTGTTAAATTTCACTAAACTCGACCAGATGCAGCGACATCGTTCGACTGATTCCTGATTCTGCATCGAGACGTTTCTTTTTGGAGGTTTTGGGCGTTGGTTTGTGCTCTCAGACTCTACAGGGTTTTGTCAGTTCCCTTTCGCGCTGTCACAGCTGCCGGTGGAAATTTAACACTTGCAAAAGTTTCTAAAAGAACAAAAGAGGAAGCGGAACCTGTCTCACCATATTTAAAAAGTCCTCTGGTCAGTGAAGGCACCGCGGGGACAGGCTCAAATACAGGAACTGCTCTAATGACGGTAAAAATATAAAAAACTGAGCTAAAAATCACACGCGACGCAACAGAGGGAGGAGCAGAGGCCGATTCAAGAGCGGAACACAAAAGAATCGAATCTCAGGAATCGAAACGCAAACGAGTCCTGAGACCAGAGGTGGAAGAAGTACTCGAGTTTGTTACTTAAGTAAAAGTACAAATACCTGAGTTGTTGAGTAAAAGTCTTAAAGTGCCTGTTTAAAAGTGTTTCCAGTAGATTTTGAGTCTTTAAAGCTTCAGATGTGATGATTTTGATCAAATTTGAGCTGAGTTTTATTTGTATTTTTTAGTTGAATGTGTTAAAAATAAACCTCAGACTTTTCAGCAGGTCTCACGTTTTTATCGTCCAGACACAAAAAAAAACGACAGTGTTGATCTGAGACCTGGAGTCACACCGACAACCTGTGAGGATCCAAACCAGCAACCTGCAGATCAGAGGGAGTGAAACTCTACCAACTGAACCACTGTCGCCACGAAATACTCTAGACCTGGTTTAGTCCTGGTTTAGTCCTGGTTCGGTCCTGGTTCGGTCCTGGTTCAGTCCTGGTTCAGTCCTGGTTCAGTCCTGGTTCAGTCCTGGTTTAGTCCTGGTTTAGACCTGGTTTAGTCCTGGTTTAGCCCTGGTTCAGTCCTGGTTCAGTCCTGGTTTAGACCTGGTTTAGTCCTGGTTTAGTCCTGGTTTAGTCCTGGTTTAGTCCTGGTTTAGACCTGGTTCTGTCAGAGGAAACTCTCCTGTAAAAATCGTGACATTATTAAAAATACATTTTATTAAAAATGTTGGTACAGGACAGTTGAAAATGTCTGATCTGAACAGAGGAAGTCGGAGGTGAAAATGTCGGTGCTGACGCCCGTTTTCTTCACAGGTTTGTCTCTGACTTGCAGCTTCTGAGGAACATCACATTTTAAACACAAACACGAGAAAATCGATCTGAAGAAAGATAAAAGTGTCTGATATTTTTGACCCAGACACGAAACAGTCACAGTGTGTTTATACACAGCACAAGTACTGAAACCGCCCTGAAGGAGGCGCTAACACACCACCTGCATTCAACTCCAGAGCAGAGGGGCCCAGACTTTTTCTATCGAGGGCCACGTCTCAAAACAGAGTCAAAGCAGAGCCACAGACGGAGACTTAAACACAGAGCCACAGACGGAGATTTAAACACAGAGCCACAGACGGAGATTTAAACACAGAGCCACAGACGGGACTTAAACACAGAGCCACAGACGGAGATTTAAACACAGAGCCACAGACGGGACTTAAACACAGAGCCACAGACGGAGACTTAAACACAGAGCCACAGACGGAGACTTAAACACAGAGCCACAGACGGAGATTTAAACACAGAGCCACAGACGGAGACTTAAACACAGAGCCACAGACGGAGACTTAAACACAGAGCCACAGACGGAGATTTAAACACAGAGCCGTGTGAATAAAACTGAGACACAGTTTATGTCTGTGTCTGTGATGTTTGTCATAGTGGGAGAAATAGTTTCATTCTCTGTTAAAAGTTCTGCTCATGATCATTGGGCCGGTTCAGCAGGAGCCTGAGGGCCAATAAAAACTGGTCTGAGGGCCACATTTGGCCCTTGGGCCATAGTTTGGACACCTCTGATTTAAGAGGAAAATACAACAAGTGTCATGAGTCTGAAAAAACAACTGAACAAGAGCCTGGTCTAGTCCTGGTCTAGTCCTGGTCTAGTCCTGGTCTAGTCCTGGTTTGATTCGTCTAGTTCTTGTTTAGTCCTGGGTTTAGTCCTGGTCTAGTCCTGGTTTAGTCCTGGTTTAGTCCTGGTCTAGTCCTGGTCTAGTCCTGGTCTAGTCCTGGTCTAGTCCTGGTCTAGTTCTTGTTTAGTCCAGGTCAGGTGTTTAGACTCAGATCATGTGGAAATTCTCTTTGACACAAACAAGTCACAACTTTATATTCTCCAGTATATTTACATTTAGTATGTTTCTCGTATATTTCCTGTATATTTCTTGTATGTTTAGTAGTACATTTGTAGTACATTTGTAGTACGTTTGTAGTACATTAGTAGAACATTTGTAGTACATTAGTAGTACATTTGTAGTACATGTGTAGTACATGTGTAGTACATGTGTAGAACATTAGTAGTACATTTGTAGTACATGTGTAGTACATGTGTAGTACATGTGTAGAACATTAGTAGTACATTTGTAGTACATGTGTAGTACATGTGTAGTACATGTGTAGAACATTAGTAGTACATTTGTAGTACATGTGTAGTACATGTGTAGTACATGTGTAGAACATTAGTAGTACATTTGTAGTACATGTGTAGTACATGTGTAGTACATGTGTAGTATATTTCCGGTCCATTCGGAGTACGTCCCGGTGTTCAGCTCTTCTTCTCGCTCCTCACAGTGATCATGACTTTCCTCTGCGGCGAAACAGCTGAAAAACAAACAAACAAACAAATTATGACAAAAATAAAATGTGAGTGTGCTGTTTTAAATTAAAATAAAATTTAAACTTTTACATTTCATGTATTTTTCTGGTTCAAAATGATGGTACTTCAAAAACTGCAGCGCCCTCAACCTCACTGTTAGTGTCATTACTTCCTGTTACCGTCACTACTTCCTGTTAGCATCACTACTTCCTGTTACCGTCACTGCTTCCTGTTAGCATCACTACTTCCTGTTAGCATCACTACTTCCTGTTAGCATCACTACTTCCGGTTACCGTCACTGTTTCCTGTTAGCATCACTACTTCCTGTTAGCATCACTACTTCCTGTTCATGTCACTACTTCCTGTTAGCGTCACTACTTCCTGTTAGCGTCACTACTTCCTGTTAGCATCACTACTACTGCACTATTACTGTCACTACTTCCTGTTCACGTCACTACTTCCTGTTAGCATCACTTCTTCCTGTTACTGTTACTGTCACTACTTCCTCTTTTTCCAAGTTTAATAAAAGTGTCTGTTAGCTTTGAGACATAGTGAGCTAGCTAACGAGAAACAGAAATTAGACTGAAAAGAATGGACCCCTTTACTTTAAAGGCAATTTGTTACATGAGAACCATTAGGAAGCAGCAGCCAGGAACAGACTGTTTTGCCCAGTCAGAGATGTTGTTGGATGAGAACTGTGTGGAAAGAACTGTGTGTGTGTGACTATCCGAGACAGTTTTTTCTTTTGTCATTTTGACCATTCAAAAGATACAATATTTGGTTTTGAACAAAGCTAATATTTCCTCAGCCTGAAACCCCAGTAGAAAAATTCCGTGGCTTCGTTGGCTTCAGTGGCTTCGGTGGCTTCATTGGCTTCGGTGACTTCGGGGACTTCGGGGACTTCGGGGACTTCGGGGACTTCGGTCACTTCGGTCACTTCATTGGCTTCATTGGCTTCGGTGACTTCGGTGACTTCGGTGACTTCGGTGACTTCGGTGACTTCGGTGACTTCGTTGACTTCGGTGACTTCGTTGACTTCGGTGACTTCGGGGACTTCGGGGACTTCGGGGACTTCGGGGACTTCGGGGACTTCGGGGACTTCGGGGACTTCGGTGACTTCGGGGACTTCGGGGACTTCGTTGACTTCGTTGACCTCGGGGACTTCGGTGACTTCAGTGACTTCAGTGACTTCGGGGACTTCGTTGACTTCGTTGACTTCGTTGACTTCGTTGACCTCGGGGACTTCGGTGACTTCGGTGACTTCGGTCACTTCGGTCACTTCGGTCACTTCGGTCACTTCATTGGCTTCATTGGCTTCATTGGCTTCATTGACTTCGGTGACTTCGTTGACTTCGTTGACTTCGTTGACTTCGGTGACTTCGGTGACTTCGGTGACTTCGGTGACTTCGGTGACTTCATTGGCTTCGTTGACTTCGTGGACTTCGTGGACTTCGTGGACTTCGGTGACTTCGTTGACTTCGGGGACTTCGGGGACTTCGGGGACTTCGGGGACTTCGGGGACTTCGGGGACTTCGGGGACTTCAGTGACTTCGGGGACTTCAGTGACTTCGGGGACTTCGTTGACTTCGTTGACCTCGGGGACTTCGGTGACTTCGGGGACTTCGGGGACTTCGGTGACTTCGGGGACTTCGGTGACTTCGGGGACTTCAGGGACTTCAGGGACTTCGTTGACTTTGGTGACTTGAGTGGCTTCGTTGACTAATTCACTTACAGAAGTGTTTGCATAATTTGACTAAAGTGCATTTTAAAGCGCCTCACGTTCGTCGGAGTCGCTGTCGTCTCTCTTCCTCTTGTTCTCACAGACACTGTCACCGCTGTCCTCCTCCCTCTCATCAGAGCTGCTGCCCCCTCCTGCCTCATCTGGGGACTGCACACAACAACACACAAGTCAGAAACTCACAACACTCATTTTATAAACAAAAAAAAATCATATTGATAGTTTGCAGCTGATGTTGTCAGCGTTGTTTTGTGTGTGATGCTAACTGTAGGCACTGCTCTGTCTGAAGTTCTGTTACTCAAGTTTAATCTGAATTTTGTTTTAACACAACCTGACCACTAAAGAGACTTATCTGAACTACAACAGGACAGTGAAAAGTGTGTAAAAGTTCATATGTAAACCGATGCTGTTACTTGTAAATGACGTACGTTCTGATTGGACGATGAGGAGTCGTGTTTCTGTGCCGCAGAATTCAGACTCTCCAGCACTACCACTGTTCAAACACAAGAGGGAGCTCATTAACACTGTCCCAAAGCTCTGGATGAAGTATCTAAACTCCACAAAGGGAATGTAGAGGCTCTTTTTAAGGCGCTGTACCTGATTTTTTTACTTTGATTTTTTTACATTGACAACTAGCATGCTAACAACGCAACAATATCCCAACTAAACTCTTTATATTTAGATGCAGAAGCACCTCAGACACATGAGACTTATTTTGACCTGCAGAGCTGTTTATACAGTAAATCTGCACTGGTCAAACTATAGACTGTTTATATAAATGGATGTAGCTAACCTGTTAGCGCCGTGTTACAAACAGGAAGTGAGCATCGACACACTTCCTGTTCCATTAACTCCAATTCACTTTACAATGAGGTCACTTCTGATAGCGTTAGCAACAGGTTTGACTGACAGCGTTGCTCACTGTTTACGTTGCCTTCGACAGCCTCGCTCCTGATTGGTTCTTTGGTTGCTATGATACTCGCGCTCAAAATTCCAAATATGAAACTCGGCTCCAGATTAGCCGCTACACCTGCTCTGACCTCGACGAGCTTCATTTGGAGCTGAAGCTGAGGGTGACGTCGCTCTCACTCAGTCACTTCTTTACACAGTGGATGGTTTAAGATTATTCTTTTGTTAAAAACTCAGGTACAGCGCCTCAGCACACGGGGCCTCGCGCGCGGGGCCTCGGCGCGCGGGCCTCGGCGCACGGGGCCTCGGCGCACGGGGCCTCGGCGCACGGGGGCCTCGGCGCACGGGGCGCGCACGGGGCCTCGGCGCACGGGGCCTCGGCGCACGGGGCCTCGGCGCACGGGGCCTCGGCGCACGGGGCTAGCGTTAGCGGTGGAGCAGGTACCTGGCCTCAGGGAGATGGTGAGCACCGGGACCTTCTTACCCTGCTCCTCCTTCCCATTCACCTGCTCCTTCTGTTTCACCACCTGCTCAACATAAACATTATGGTCTCACAACACTCGTCTCCATGGAGATGTTAAGACTTTGCCTAAAATGTTCCACAGTGTGACTAGAGGGAGTCCTTCACCTTGTTGTTCTTGGTGTCACTGCTTTCCTCCCGTCTCTCCTCCCGTCTCTCCTCCCGTCGCTCCTCCCATCGCTCCTCCCGTCCTCCTCTCTCCTCGTCTCTCCTCCCGTCTCTCCTCCCGTCTCTCCTCCCGTCTCTCCTCCCGTCTCTCCTCCGTCTCTCCGTCTCTCTCTCTCCTCCCGTCTCTCCTCCCGTCTCTCCTCCCGTCTCTCCTCCCGTCGCTCCTCCCGTCTCTCCTCCCGTCGCTCCTCTGGTCTCTCTGTCACACTCGTGGTCGTAGTCGCCTCAGGGACAGACTGCGGCTCCGCACACATCTCATCTCCGCTCTGCACAGCGCCCCCTGGTGGAGAGCTGTCCCGCGGCGCCGGTTTGGTCCGCCCCGTGTCTGACAGGTCCAGAGGTCCCTCACACTGAAGAGAGAGACGGGTCAAAACGTGAAGGTTAAAGAGGAGGTATCTACTTCTATGGGATATTAAAGAGAAATGGAGAGTCCAGCCCCTCTCAAGGATTTGGGTTCCAGAACCCAAACTGTGTGTGGAGATGAGGCCGACTATATCTAGCCGGTAACGCTCAATCTCCCGCACAAGTTCAGGCTCCTTCCCCCCAGCGAGGTGATACTCCATGTCCCCAGAGCCATCTCCATGTCCGGAGATCTGGTCGCTGAGGCCCTTGCTGTCGACTGCTGCCCAGATCTCGTTGCACCCGCCTTCCATGAATCCTCTCACAGGTGGCCCACGTAAGGACGGCTCCACATCGCTCCTTCGGGCTGAGCCCGGCTGGGCCCCGTGGGGAAAGGTCCGGCCACCGCCCCAGGCCTGGCTCCAGGGTGGGGCCCCGGTAACGCCAGTCCGGGTGACGTATCAGGCCTTGATCGTGTGCTTGTCATGGAAGGCTTCTGAACCGCTCTTAGTCTGACCCGTTCCCCTGGACCTGTGCCACGGGTGACCCTACAAGGGGCATGAAGCCCCCAACAACATAGCTCCCAGGATCATTCGGGTACTCAAACCCCTCCACCACGTTCAGGTGGTCCATTTCTCTGGCGTTGCCTGCGGGGAGCGGCGGCGAGCCGGTGTGGGCTCATTGCCCCACAGCTCAGCCGCTTCGTATTGGAGTTCACCCCGGTGAATCAGAGGGTCGCGTCCCTGCGCCTTCGGGTCGGGGACAGGTCTCTCACTGTTGTGTCGGCCTATGGGCCAAACAGCAGTGCAGAGTACCCTGGCCTTCTTAGAGTCCCTGGGAGGGGTACTAGACAGTGTACCAATCGGGGCCTCCCTTGTTCTTCTGGGGGACTTCAACGCCCATGTGGGTAACGACAGTGACACCTGGAGGGGTGTGATTGGGAGGAACGGCCTCCCTGATCTGAACCCGAGTGCTGTTTTGTTATTGGACTTCTGTGCTAGTCACAGTTTGTCCATAACAAACATCATGTTCGAGCACAAGGTCCATCAGTGCACGTGGCACCAGGACACTCTAGGTCGGAGGTCATCTGACCTCCGGCTGCGTGTTTTGGACACTCGGGTGAAGAGAGGGGCAGAGCTGTCAACTGATCACCACCTGGTGGTGAGTTGAATCCACTGGCGGAGGAGGAAACCAGACAGACCTAGCAGGCCCAAGCGTATCATGAGGGTCTGTTGGGAATGTCTGGCGGAGCCTTCTGTCAGGGAGATCTTCAACTTGCACCTCCGGGAGAGCTTCTCTCTGATCCCGGGGGAGGCTGGGGACATGGATCCTGAGTGGACCATGTTCTCCACTTCTATTGTTGATGCAGCTGCTCGTAGCTGTGGTCGTCAGGTCTGCGGGGCTTGTCGCGGCAGCAACCCCCAAACTCGGTGGTGGACACCAGAAGTAAGGGATGCCGTCAGGCTGAAGAAGGAGTCCTATCGAGCCTTGCTGGCTTGTGGGACTCCTTAAAGAGGAGGTATTTTACTTCTATGGGGTATTAAAGAGGAGGTATTTACTTCTGTGAGAGATTGCTACATTAATCAAACATGGATGGATGATATTAGTGTTTTCACGATAAAAAAATGAATGAATATTTTAACACTCCCCACACCACAGACCCTCACCTCACTGCCCTCCTGACTGCTGCCCTCCTCAGACTGGATCAGGTGGGTCTGGTTCTCCCTCTGTGGGGTCCCTGGGTCCCTGAGGTCCCTGGGGTCCCTGAGATCCTGGAGATCCCTGAGGTCCCTGAGGTCCCTGAGGTCCCTGAGGTCCCTGAGGTCTCTGAGGTCCCTGAGGTCCCTGGGGTGCCTTGGCTCCTTGGGGCCCCTGTGGTTCCCGGGGGCCTCTCCCTCTCTCCTGCTCTCTGCTCCTCAGTCTGAACACCACCGTGGGCTCTTTGGTCTGACTCTGCAGCGCGGCGTTGGGTTTGTGCCACACCTGCCCCGCGGCGAGTCGTCTGGAGGAGTGGCTGTTCAGGTGCTGACTGGACGGGATCAGGTTTGGGAAGCGCGGTTTGGAGCACTGCAAGAAAAAAGAAGGTTTATCTGTGCAGAACGAGTCCAAAGAGTCATTTTACAGAAGAAGAAAGACGATAAATCACAAAACAACAAATAAAAACAAAAATAATCATCATAAAAGTAACATTAAAAGAGAAAAGGCAGAAAAAAACTCTCACAAACAGAACAGAGTCTGGACTTAAACAGGGTCAAAGTCGAGTCTGTCTCACATCTACAGGAAGAAAGAAAAGTGAACAAAACAAACACTATGATTCAAAAGGTTTAGTCCTGTTTTACTCCTGCTTCAGATCTGGTTTAGACCTGGCTTAGTCCTGGTTTAGTCCTGGTTTAGTCCTGCTTTAGTCCTGCTTTAGTCCTGCTTTAGTCCTGCTTTAGTCCTGCTTTAGTCCTGGTTTAGTCCTGGTTTAGTCCTGGTTTAGTCCTGGTTTAGTCCTGGTTTAGACCTGGTTTAGTCCATGTTTAGTCCTGGTTTAGTCCCAGTTTAGTCTCGGTTTAGTCCCGGTTTAGTCCTGCTTTAGTCCAGCTTTAGTCCTGGTCTAGTCCTCAGATCTGGTTTAGTCCTGTTTAGTCCTGTTAGTCCTGGTCCTGGTTTAGTCCTGGTTTAGTCCTGTTCAGATCTGGTTTAGTCCTGGTTTAGTCCTGGTTCTGGTTTGTGTTTTCCTGGTCTTCAGGTTTCGTTTGGACTGTTTAACAGTTTCGTTTCGTTTAGTCCTCTTCTACATTTTCAGTCTGTGACCTTCTCGTAGGTAGAACATCCAGACTGTGGCTCACCTGGGAGGAGGCGGTGGCCGTGGCCCAGTCCGGAGGTTCCCCGAGGTGGGACCACGGAGGCAGAGGCGGCGGGGTGCTCTTCAGAGGCTGCGGTCGGCACGGGACGGGGGTGTGGACGATGTGTCTGTTGGGGGCGTGGACGTCCGGAGAGACCATGGAGAGGGAGGAGAGGGAGACGGAGGAGAGGGAGGAGAGGGAGGAGATGAGCGAGGGAGGGAGGCTCTTTGCAGGAGGAGAGCTGGAGTGTGTGTGGTCCTCGCTGTGAGATCTGACAGAGACAGAGACACATAAAACCCCCGTAAGACCTCAGCCACTTAAAGCGCTGCCTCCTACAGCCCCCTACTGGTCAGTGTGTGCGATTACAGTTCATTTTCTCCACTTTCTGTTTTCCCTTTGGATCATTTCTGTTTAGAACTACAGGACGAATGGTGTAGTCCAGTCTTAGACCTGGTTTAGTCCTGTTCTAGTCCTGGTTTAGTCCTGGTTTAGATCCTGATAGAGACCTGGTTTACCCCTGGTTTAGACCTCCTGGTTTAGCCTGGTTTAGTCCCTGATATCAGTGTGTGCGATTTTAGTCCTGGTTTAGTCCTGTTTAGTCCCTATAGATCTGGTTTAGTCCTGGTTTAGTCCTGGTTTAGACCCTGTTATAGACCTGGTTTAGTTCTGGTTTAGTCCTGGTTTAGTCCTGTTTTAGTCCTGTTAGTCTGTTATAGACCTGGTTTAGTTCTGGTGTAGTCCTGGTTTACTCCTGTTTAGACCTGGTTTAGACCTGGTTTAGTCCTGGTTTAGTCCTGGTTTAGTCCTGGTTTAGTCCTGGTTTAGTCCTGGTTTAGTCCTGGTTTAGTCCTGGTTTAGTCCTGTTATAGTCCTGGTTTAGTCCTGGTTTAGTCCTGGTTTAGTCCTGGTTTAGTCCTGGTTTAGTTCTGGTTTAGTCCTGCTTTAGTCCTGCTTTAGTCCTGCTTTAGTCCTGGCCCGTGTGGGTGAAGTGTCTTGCCTAACGACACAACACCCAGACCCAGACCTGCTTCACAAACGAGACCAGACCAGACTCCGTCTCACCTTCTGTCCACGACTCGAGGTTTCCAGGATGGAGGGGCGGAGTTTGGGAGGGGCTTATACGACTCCTGAAACACAAAAACACAACATTAAAAACATCGAGAACGAGCCAAAGAAACAGAGTAAATCAGAGCCGAGGTTCAGGGACTCACAAAGAGACTGCGGGACCACTCTCTCACATGACGACTTTCACTTTGAGAATCTGTTTGGACGACAACAGGAAACATCAGGAAAAACACGTCTGGAAGTGTTTCTGTTTCATCTTTAACAAAATGGACGATGTTCAGAGGATCTTTTGTCCTGAGCGTCGTGACTCTCCTCAAACGGACACAATCTGCCTGATCCTCCTCTTCAGCAATAACACTTTTATTTGACCTATTTTGAGTGTGGTGTGAGACAGAGAGACATGGTGGTTTGTCGAGGGACTGTGGCCGCAGATTGGCAGCCACACCTCTGCTGCTCAGCCCCAGGGCGGCTGTGGCTCCAGTAGTGAATGAATGATGCTATGATAAGAAAAGTGTCCAAAAAGGGCTATAAACAAAGACTTTATTAGTGCAAATGAAAAACAATTGACACTTTTCATTATATTCCCTGGAGGTGTGAAGCTAGCTGGAGGCACTGCTCTGTCTGAAGCTCTGTTGATTTTAATCTGAGCTTTATTTTAACTCAATCTGACATAAAGAACTGACTCATTTGATCTACAACAGGTGATTTGTGCTGTTAAGTCCCTCTCAAATAACATCACAGTCACAAGCTAGTTAGCATGTTGTGTCACCACGGTAGCTGCCGGACATTCCTCCATAGACTTGCATGTAGGACACTCCCAAAGCATGGACACTTACCCGTGTCGAGTCTCGTGGGCGCCTCCACCTTCACCATGGCGTCGCCCTCTGCTGGCTGACTGCTGCTCCTGCACAGAGCTCTGCCGGTCAGGGCCATGGGGAGGGCGTGGTCAGGGGAGGAGCTCGTCTTCACCTCCACCGGGTCCGAGCTGGAGCGGCCGGTCTGACTGAACACGAGAGGGGACGTTTACGGAGGGTTCAGGTTCACTCACTGTCCCTGGAGGTAATGTGTCCTCTGCATTTGACCCGTTCTTCTGTTTCTCTGAGTCAGACCCGTCAGGACCCGAGGGACCCGCCTCCTGACGAGGACTAGACCCTTGTGCAGGAGACACAGAGAGAACATGCAAACCCCCACACAGAAAGGCCTGGGAGTCGAACCAGGCACCTTCTTGCTCTGAGGCTGAGCGCTGGTTGGTGTTTCCCAGGTTTTTAAAGATTCACTGTGTACTATACAACTAAACTCACTTAACTACATATTCTTGTTAATTTTATTATGATTATTATTACTGCTACTATTAAGCATTTTGTTTCCTTTCCGTTATATGAACTTTTCCCGTGTTTTCTGTGTTAAAAGTGGCTCATAAATTATTATTATTATATTTTTTTTTAATAAATATATATTTTTTATTGTTTTTATTTATTTATTCTTTAATTTATTTTTTCGTATTATTTTTTCTTCTTATTTTCTATCGTATATGTAAGGTCACTATATTTGTATGTCTTGGATTAAATAAATAATAAAAAAAAAAAAAAAACAGATGCACTATGTAACTTTCCGGCAGATGCTCCCGACCTGCTGCTCTTACATTTATTCACATGTGTTTTTATTGGAGTTGCTCATTTGTCTGAGATATGAAGTAAAATGATGCAACGAAAGAGGAAAATGAGCTCAGCATGTGGCAACTTTCAGATCAGAGTCTGGCGCCCTCTGTTGGCAGCAGTGGTGCAGTGAAACTTGTTTGTTGAGTTTTTTAGTCACAGTTGCAGGTCTTTTTGTGAGTTTAGAGACACAGACTTTTACTCAAACATCCTTAGACATTTACTTTTGTGTTTTATCGTTACATTTGTTTGACTTGTCAGAGTTTTATGGGAGTGTTTTGTTTTTTCTGATGTTGTGATTGGTGCAGTTCAGGGTCATGTGATGTTGTCTCCTGTCAAATCTTTAATAAATCTGACCTGATCTGATCCTTTTCCGTGTCTCATATTTTAAATTTCAACATAAGGACACAAACACACAGACTCACTCCAGAGCCGCTCGCAGACTCCTGTTCTCGTCCCTCAGCATCTTGTTCTCCTTCTTCAGGTTGTTTATGTCGGACACTTCACAAACAAACAAACAAACAAATATCAAGAAGATGATCAGTGCAGTCAGTCAGTGGCAGAGCTCAACCGCCAACTTACCACAGGGTTACTGCTTTAATACGAATGACATTTGGCAATACAGTGTGATGTGCTTGAACTGGATTCCGTCTGGTTCCCAGGCTTAACTCACTACACCACTGCAGCCCCAAGTGTTATGAAATATATGATTAAGACAAAATGGTTGCATAGTTAAGTGGGTATAGAACCAGTGACCTTCTTGTTTAGTAACTTTCTGATAAAATTGTACTTCTCTGAGTACTTTTCAAATACCATATTTTACTCTTATTTTAATATTTTTTTCAAATTTTCTTGTTTCTGCTTCTATCCTAAAACCTATTTTGTGAATCATTTATAGTTTTGTTCAAATTACATTCACTCTAATGCAATGTGTGTGTGGGAGTTGAACCAGCGACCCTTCTGTACCCATCTTACCCATCTTAAGTGTGATAAGATAAGCCTTTATTAGTCCCACAGTGGGGAAATTCCAGAGAAAAAATCAGGGGAGAGCGCGGACGCAGTCCCCCACTACCAGAAATTATGCAGTTGAGATTCCCACATTTGGGGAATTCACAGGGGTCAGCACGTCCGGAGTGCAATGGACGAGCCTCGCCCTGGGTGAACCACCTTACTGATCATGGTATCGCCCCTGCCAGGTAAGTATGAGTATGATGTGTTTGGGTACTGAACCTGTGACCTCCTGGTTCTTACCCATGAGTGTGATGTGTTTGAGGTACTGAACCTCTGACCCTCTGGTTCTTACCCATGAGTGTGATGTGTTTGGGTACTGAACCTGTGGCCCCCTGGTTCTTACCCATGAGTGTGATGTGTTTGGGGTACTGAACCTGTGACCTCCTGGTTCTTACCCATGAGTGTGATGTGTTTGGGGTACTGAACCTCTGACCCTCTGGTTCTTACCCATGAGTGTGATGTGTTTGGGGTACTGAACCTGTGGCCCTCTGGTTCTTACCCATGAGTGTGATGTGTTTGGGGTACTGAACCTGTGACCCTCTGGTTCTTACCCATGAGTGTGATGTGTTTGGGTACTGAACCTGTGACCTCCTGGTTCTTACCCATGAGTGTGATGTGCTGCATACTCTGGAGGTGCAGTGTTTCAAACTCTTGTTGTCGTTTCTTGGCGACTTCCTGTGTCACGGTGCAGCGGTCACAAAGCCCCGCCCTCAACCTGCAGACAGGAAGTACTTTAAAGCTCCACTGTGTAACTTTTTGGTCTCTTAAATCAGCTCTGTTGAGCTTGAGTCTCTATAGTTCTCATGAGAGGAGACGAGAGAGGAGACGAGAGAGGAGACGAGAGAGGAGAGAGGAGACAAGAGAGGAGAGAGGAGACGAGAGAGGAGACGAGAGAGGAGACGAGAGAGGAGACGAGAGAGGAGAGAGGAGACGAGAGAGGAGAGAGAGAGAGACGAGAGAGGAGGACGAGAGAGGGACGAGAGAGAGACGAGAGAGGAGACGAGAGAGGAGACGAGGAGAGAGGAGACGAGAGAGGAGAGGAGAGAGGAAAGGGAGAGAGGATATAGGAGAGAGGAAAGAGAGAGGAGACGAGAGAGAGGAGACGAGAGAGGCGATGAGAGAGGAGATGAGAGAAGAGAGGAGAGAGGAGACGAGAGGAGAGAGAGAGTAGACGAGAGAGGAGACGAAAGAGGAGACGAAAGAGGAGACGAGAGAGGAGACGAGAGAGGAGAGAGGAAACGAGAGAAGAGAGGAGAGAGATGTGAATCCTACGAGTATCACCGATTAAGAAAATAAAACTGGAGAAGGAAGTGCGGACGTCACAGTGGGCTTGTCCCGGTGGGCGTGTCCCGGTGGGCGTGTCCCGGTGGGCGTGTCACAGTGGGCGTGTCCCAGTGGGCGTGTCCCAGTGGGCGTGTCCCAGTGGGCGTGTCATAATGGGCGTGTCCCGGTGGAGGTTAAACGGGGGCAGATGTACAAAATGGCGTCTTGAAAATAGTGGATTCTCCTTCTTTCCTCGAGGTCGCTCCTGTTAGCGTTAGCAACAGGTTTGATTGACAGTGTTGCTAAGCGCCCTCTCCGTGTTAAAGCAGTGGTGCGGACAGGAAGGAGCGTTACCTTCAACACCCTCACACTTGATTGGCTCTTTTGTTGCTATGATACTTACGGTCGGAATTTGAAAAATGGCGGTGGAGCGCTGAGGCGGCCGTCGCGCTCCCTCGGCCCTCCTCTGTCTACGCCCTGTACATACTTCTGCACCGATGAGGAGCTGTACAGACTTCGGGACTTTGTGGACTCCATAGTTTCTTGTCTGACAGGATGTTCTAGTATCGGGTGATGTGACTGTACAGCGGGTGAATGTATGTAACGTGTGCGGTGAGCGAATGTGTGACGAATAACGAACATGCTGAACATGCTTCTCATTCTTTCATATTTGCTCGTTTCAACACTTGTTACAGACAAACGTCAAAATCAAAAGGATTAAGTCACATTTTAGCCCCTATACCCCTATATTACTCTTTTTTTGTTTCATTCTCACGTTTAACATACAAACCCGGCATACACTCTGTTCTACCTTGTGATGTCATCATGTGGTAATACAGGAAGTGCTCCACTGTGTTTTAAAGTCCGTACACCTTCACGAGAATCATTTGGATTATTTCAGCTCTGGAATTACCAATCAGTAGATTGACCTGTTCATGTGTCTGGTCTACATCGCTCTGGACTGATGGTTCCACCTCTTCATGCCTCTGGTCTACACTTCACTGGTCTGATGGTTCCACATCTTCATGCCCCTGGTCTACACCTCTTCATGCCTCTGGTCTACACTTCCCTGGTCTGATGGTTCTGCCTCTTCATGCCTCTGGTCTACACCTCTTCATGCCTCTGGTCTACACTTCACTGGTCTGATTGTTCCACCTCTTCATGCCTCTGGTCTACACTTCACTGGTCTGATGGTTCTGCCTCTTCATGCCTCTGGTCTACACCTCTTCATGCCTCTGGTCTACACTTCCCTGGTCTGATTGTTCCACCTCTTCATGCCTCTGGTCTACACTTCACTGGTCTGATGGTTTCTGCCTCTTCATGCCTCTGGTCTACACCACCTCTTCATGCCTCTGGTCTACACTTCCTGGTCTGATTGTTCCACCTCTTCATGCCTCTGGTCTACACTTCACTGGTCTGATGGTTCTGCCTCTTCATGCCTCTGGTCTACACCTCTTCATGCCTCTGGTCTACACTTCACTGGTCTGATTGTTCCACCTCTTCATGCCTCTGGTCTACACTTCACTGGTCTGATGGTTCCACCTCTTCATGCCTCTGGTCTACACTTCCCTGGTCTGATGGTTCCACCTCTTCATGCCTCTGGTCTACACTTCTTCGTGCCTCTGGTCTACACTTCACTGGTCTGATGGTTCCACCTCTTCATGCCTCTGGTCTACACTTCACTGGTCTGATGGTTCCACCTCTTCATGCCTCTGGTCTACACTTCACTGGTCTCATGGTTCCTTCTCCTCATATTTCCGATTTACACTGCTCTGGTCTGATGGTTCTAATGGTCCCACCTGTTCTCCAGGTTCTTGATGTTGTCCATGAGGTTCCTCTGCTGGTCCTTCATCTGCTGGTTCCTCGTGTACAGCTCCTCCATTCGTTTTGTGTCACTGCAGAGAAAAAATACACCGATTAAACTGTGAGTCAATCAGTAACGCAGGGACACTTTTATCATTCCAGCGGCTTGGAGAACGAGGACTACAGGCTGAAAGTATCTACAACCTCTACAACATGCCTCAGTTTGGAAAGTTGTAAATGTTATAGCTTTTCATGGAATGTTCCAAGGTGCGGCTTTAAACTTAAGCAGGTGATGCCATGAAGTATCTGTGTTTTTTTTAAAAGATACAGTTTGAAGGTACAGTTTAATGCTGCACTGAGGAACATTCCACGGAGACAAGCAGGTGGTGGACCTCTCGCCAGAAAAGTTAAGTATTGGAGCTTTAATCCTTTTTAAAGACATGCTCATTTCAGTTTTGACTTCAGGTGGAACAGCCGTGGCTCCTGCTCTTCCCTCAGTACAGACCCCTCCCCCTGCTCGTACTCACCAGCCCTTCTTATTGGACAGCTCCTGGAGTTTGACCTGCCACCCTGAAGGTCCAAACAAAGGACAGAGTTCATTTACACGTTTACTCAGAAAAAAGTTTAAACAGAAAATTAAAACACGTGAGGTTAGACTCATTTAGGTGAAGTTTATCATTTTACTTCCTGGTTGGACACGGGCAGCAGATGCAATCCCATAACTGTTACCTAGCAACCATAATGTAAACTATAGACTGTAAAGGGACATAGCTAACCTGCTAACCTGCTAGCCACACTGTGATTCCTGCATCAGGTTACTGAATAAAAAACTGAATAAAAAAACAAAAACAAACAGGAAGTGAGCATGTGGCACTTCCCGTTTCATCGACTTTGGCTCCAATTCACTTTCTATTGTAAAATCTGTCTCTCTCTCTGTCTCTGCTGCTTCAGACTCATGTTGGTCTTAAATGTTGTATTAACCCTCTACATGATCCTGGGGTTTTTATTTCACGTCTGTGTCTGTAAATCAACATATGAACATTAATAACAGACACATCAGGTCCTTCTGTCCCGACGTCGCTCCTGTTAGCGTTAGCAACAGGTTTGATTGACAGCGTTGCTAAGGGCGGGAAGGGGCGTTACCTTCAACATCCTCGCTCCTGATTGGCTCTTTGGTTGCTATGATGCCATTTGTTTGTTTTTAAAATTTTCCACAAACTGCCACTTAACTAATGTAAAACTATGATAAATATGTAGCACAGGTTCAGTCCACCTTCGATCTCTCGCTCGTGACACTCCCGGAGTTTGAGCAGCAGGTCGTTAAAGTCGTCCATTTTGCCGTCCGCACTCGACGTTCTGCACACGGCCCTCTGACCTCTGACCTCTGGAAACCACAACAACACAAATCACAAACGACTGTAAGATTCAGGAAGGAGCCTCAAAAATGTCATATTTGGGTTTGTCTGAGTAATATTAAAGTGAAATGATTATAGGTTTAAAAAAAATACATTTCAGGTGCTCAACACAAGGACTTTTACTTCACAAAGCAGTATTTCTTTATGAAATGTAATACTTTTGATACTTCCTGGACACACTGGTCACACGATAATACTGAAACTCATCTACGCCACTGACACAAAACCCAAGAGCAGATTTAAACCTCAAAAACTATTATAAATCTACAATAGTTGTTAAAAATCGTAAGCTGCAAGAAAAAAACAGCAGAATGAAACAGTTTAGTCGTTAGTTATACGTCCATCTTTCATACACGACGGGTTTACTCGTGTAACGTTGTGCAGAAAGATTCTCGTGATATTTGTTCATAAACTCTCGAGAATCCATCTTGTCCCGACTGGACCAATCACTGAGCAGCATTGTTTTGTGGGCGGAGCCAAAAAAGAAGAGCCCAGACCAGACAAAAGAAACATGGCGGCGCAGACAGACCTGAGCCTGTTTACTCAGAAATCCAGACGGTTCAGTTTGTGAAGAAGAACTGTGCGGAGGGAAAGACGCCTGTGCTTTACTCTCTCCTCGATTTAATAAAACAACGTGTTTTTGTCTTTTTCTGTTGTTTTGATGCTTCGACCAATCAGATTCAAGTATTTCTTTACGTCTTTTGAATATCGCCGTCACTTTCAGCGAGCGTCACCAGATTAAAGACCTCAAACTGCGTCAGTCTGGAGAGAGCTAATGGAGAGGATTCAAATCACGTGTAAACAGCAAGATCTCACGTGATTTCTTGTGATCTCACGTGATTTCATGTGATCTCACGTGATTTCATGTGATCTCAAGCGATTTCATGTGATCTCACACGATTTCATGTGATCTCACGTGATTTCATGTGATCTCACGTGATTTCATGTGATCTCACGTGATTTCATGTGATCTCACGTGACCTCTGATTCTCACGTCAGAGTTTGTGGTTTGCAGGTCGTTCAACAATCCAGAAGGAAGATAAGACTCAGACTGTGCTGCAGGTAAACACAGGGTGACTGTCCAACCACGACCTTTTATCAGATGGTAAGGAACCGGTTACCCTCTGGTTGGCGGGCGAATGTGAGCTCAGTGTTTGTGATACCTGAGCAGGACAGGGCCGGCAGGTCTCACTGGTTCTGTGTTTGTTTTTCAGCTTTTGTTTTTGGTGTGGCCTGAATTCACTTGAACAGAAAACTGTGAGGTATTAAAGAGGAGGCATTTACTTCTGTGGGGTATTAAAGAGGAGGTATTTACTTCTGTGGGGTATTAAAGAGGAGGTATTTACTTCTGTGGGGTATTAAAGAGGAGGTATTTACTTCTGTGGGGTATTAAAGAGGAGGTATTTACTTCTAGAGGGTATTAAAGAGGAGGTATTTACTTCTATGCGGTATTAAAGAGGAGGTATTTACTTCTGTGGGGTATTAAAGAGGAGGTATTTACTCCTGTGGGGTATTAAAGAGGAGGTATTTACTTCTGTGGGGTATTAAGAGGAGGTATTTACTCCTGTGGGGTATTAAAGAGGAGGTATTTACTTCTGTGGGGTATTAAAGAGGGGGTATTTACCTCTGTGGGGTATTAAAGAGGAGGTATTAAAGACTTCTGTGGGGTATTAAAGAGGAGGTATTTACTCCTGTGGGGTATTAAAGAGGAGGTATTTTACTTCTGTGGGGTATTAAAGAGGAGGTATTTACTTCTGTGGGGTATTAAAGAGGAGGTATTTACTCCTGTGGGGTATTAAAGAGGAGGTATTTACTCCTGTGGGGTATTAAAGAGGAGGTATTTACCTCTGTGGGGTATTAAAGAGGAGGTATTTACCTCTGTGGGGTATTAAAGAGGGGGTATTTACCTCTGTGGGGTATTAAAGAGGGGGTATTTACCTCTGTGGGGTATTAAAGAGGAGGTATTTACCTCTGTGGGGTATTAAAGAGGGGGTATTTACCTCTGTGGGGTATTAAAGAGGAGGTATTTACCTCTGTGGGGTATTAAAGAGGGGGTATTTACCTCTGTGGTGGTATTAAAGAGAAGGTATTTACTTCTAGAGGGTATTAAAGAGGAGGTATTTACTTCTGTGGGGTATTAAAGAGGAGGTATTTACTTCTGTGGGGTGTTAAAGAGGAGGTATTTACTTCTGTGGGGTATTAAAGAGGAGGTATTTACTTCTAGAGGGTATTAAAGAGGAGGTATTTACTTCTATGCGGTATTAAAGAGGAGGTATTTACTTCTGTGGGGTATTAAAGAGGAGGTATTTACTCCTGTGGGGTATTAAAGAGGAGGTATTTACTTCTGTGGGGTATTAAAGAGGAGGTATTTACTCCTGTGGGGTATTAAAGAGGAGGTATTTACTTCTGTGGGGTATTAAAGAGGGGGTATTTACCTCTGTGGGGTATTAAAGAGGAGGTATTTACTTCTGTGGGGTATTAAAGAGGAGGTATTTACTCCTGTGGGGTATTAAAGAGGAGGTATTTACTTCTGTGGGGTATTAAAGAGGAGGTATTTACTTCTGTGGGGTATTAAAGAGGAGGTATTTACTCCTGTGGGGTATTAAAGAGGAGGTATTTACTCCTGTGGGGTATTAAAGAGGAGGTATTTACTCCTGTGGGGTATTAAAGAGGAGGTATTTACTTCTGTGGGGTATTAAAGAGGAGGTATTTACTTCTGTGGGGGTATTAAAGAGGAGGTATTTACTCCTGTGGGGTATTAAAGAGGAGGTATTTACTCCTGTGGGGTATTAAAGAGGAGGTATTTACCTCTGTGGGGTATTAAAGAGGAGGTATTTACCTCTGTGGGGTATTAAAGAGGGGGTATTTACCTCTGTGGGGTATTAAAGAGGAGGTATTTACCTCTGTGGGGTATTAAAGAGGGGGTATTTACCTCTGTGGGGTATTAAAGAGGGGGTATTTACCTCTGTGGGGTATTAAAGAGGAGGTATTTACTTTTGTAGAGTATTAACTTTGTCATATTTAGATCCATGTTTCCTTTTCTGGTTTTGTTGTTGTTATATTCACCCAAAAACGACATATTCACATGTTTTATAAGTTTCTCTGAGTTTCTTCTCTTTTCTCTCGGTGCTAAGCCCTCCCCCTTCAGAGCCACTGTCACAATCAGCTGCATCATTAATGAAACTCCTGCACATCACACCAGGTTTGTGAAGTCGTAGTGAACAGTTTATATCATGTTTTTGTAGATTTCTGGAGGATTGTCGTGTGGAGCGTGGGTGATGTCGACTTGTGGGTGGAGCCTCGTACAGGCTCGTATTAATAACTGTAAAGAGGGTTCGAATAGGGGAGAGATCTCTAGATTGCTCAAACATGCATGGATGATGTAAAACCTCTTCAGACGTGTTTTTGATGAGGGATTAACAGTGTAACACGGGAGGAACCTGAGAAGCCTTCATGTTGTGTAACACCTCCCCTTTAAACAGAGGCTTTTGAGTGTTTCTTTTTTCATGAATAAGGAGCAGAAACAAATCCATAAATCATCTGTGAAGTTTCTGTCTGGATCCAGAAGAGACGATATCACTGAACTCTATAGGAGCCGTGTTTTATGAGCTCACGTGGGATCAGCGAGTTTTAAAATGCTACAGTTTAACCTGAGCCGAGGCAGATCTGCTGGTTCACGGCTCATATCTGTGATTAACGGGTCTATCCACATGGAACAAAAACTGACCAAGTAAAACTCGTTTTTACTGAAATGTAGTCAATGTTTTTAAAGTATCTTGGGGTGTGAAATCATGTTTTTAAAATGTTTTTGGACAGAAATCATGTTTTTAAAATGTTTTTGGACAGAAATCATGTTTTTTCAGAGTATTTGAATCTGAAATCATGTTTTTTCAGTGTATTTGAATCTGAAATCATGTTTTTTCAGAGTATTTGAATCTGAAATCATGTTTTTTCAGAGTATTTGAATCTGAAATCATGTTTTTCCAGTGTATTTGAATCTGAAATCATGTTTTTTTCCAGTGTATTTGAATCTAAAATCATGTTTTTTCAGAGTATTTGAATCTAAAATCATGTTTTTACCGTGTTTTTGTTCTTATTTGGCTGCGTCATTAAAGTGAATGGGTCAGAACAATAGTGAAGATGTAATTTATGGGTGGGGCTATTAACATGATCATTGTGTCCTTGGGCAAGACACTTCCGCGACCTCGCCCGTGTTTGAATGTGGTGCCTGAGTGATGATGTCATTGGCTGAGGTCACATGACTGTCGGAGCTTTGGACCCAGGGCGGCTGTGGCAGTAACAGCAGCTCGATGGACAGAAACACTCAGTGCACTGACCGACGACAAACGAGTCAAAACATAAATAATCATCAGAAAATCTGCCTGGAATGTTCCGTAATATGGCATTAAAGGGACACTGTGTAAGTTTTCAGGTGTGGGTCTGACATCTCCATGGAGACGCTGCTGTTTTGTCTGGAATGGCATAAAGCAGATTAGATTTTATTTTTTCAATAAAAGCTCCTGTAACTGAATAAATTACAGATACATAATATATTCCATATTTAGGAATGTTCCAGACAAAACAACATTTTCATGAGACAAACAGTGACAGACCCTCCACCAGAAAACGATCCAATATTCAAAGTCAAACGATGCACTTAATGCTCTGCTCACTTTTTCTTTGTGAACACAACGGGTCATTTTAGCCACTTTTTACAGTGTATTTAAATCTGAAATCTTGTTTTTACAGTGTATATGGATTGAAATTTAGTTTTTACAGTGTTTTGGGGCATGGAAACATGTTTTTAAATTGTCTTTGAATTTGAAATCAGGTTTTTACAGTGTATTTAAATCTGAAATCATGTTTTTACAGTGTATTTGGACTGAATTCATGTTTTTATAACTTTTTGGGGTGATAAATAATGTTTTTACAGTATATTTGAACTGGAATCATGTTTTTATAGTGTCTTGGGTTGTGAAATCATGATTTTACAGTGTGTTGGAGTGTGAAATCATGTTTTTACAGTGTTTTGGGGTGTGAAATCATGTTTTTGCAGTGTATTTGGATTGAAATCACGTTTTCATAATCTTTTGGGGTGTAAAATAATGTTTTTACAATGTATTTTGACTGAATTCATGTTTTTATAATTTTTTTGGGATGAGAAATAATGTTTTTACCGTATATTTGAACTGAAATAATGTTTTTTTTATAGTATTTTAGGTTGTGAAATCAAGTTTTTACATAGTTTTGGGGTGTGAAATCATGTTTTTACAATGTTTGGGGTGTGAAATCACGTTTTCACAGTGTATTTGGCCTGAAATCATGTTTTTACAGTGTTTTGGAGTGTGAAATCATGTTTTTACAGTGTTTTGGAGTGTGAAATCATGTTTTTGCAGTGTTTTGGGGTGTGAAATCATGTTTTTACAATGTTTGGGGTGTGAAATCACGTTTTCACAGCATATTTGGCCTGAAATCATGTTTTTACAGTGTTTTGGAGTGTGAAATCATGTTTTTACAGTGTTTTGGAGTGTGAAATCATGTTTTTGCAGTGTTTTGGGGTGTGAAATCATGTTTTTACAATGTTTGGGGTGTGAAATCACGTTTTCACATATTTGGCCTGAAATCATGTTTTTTACAGTGTTTTGGAGTGTGAAATCATGTTTTTACAGTGTTTTGGAGTGTGAAATCATGTTTTTGCAGTGTTTGGGGTGTGAAATCATGTTTTTACAGTGTTTTGGAGTGTGGAATCACATTTTTGCAGTGTTTGGGGCTCTCAGATCTTGTTTTTTCAGTTGAATCTGAATTCGGTGCTGAGTCTTTTGCATTTCGATGAGTTTGGACGTGTTTGGATTCGTCAGAGGAAACTCGGGCTCTGCATGAGGCGACCTGCCTCTGTCTGCCCCGAAAACACTTTTATGCAAACAGCTTTTTACTTTTACTGCTTTTACTTTTGTTTAAAGTTACACTGTGGAACTTTTTGGGTCAGCCACCTGCTCGAGTGGACATGTTATCACTTTGTTTGGAAAGTTCCGTAGTGTGAAGAGAAGCGTCTTAATCTCCATGGAGACGAGGTTACAGCAGAACAGCACAAACTGAAACTCCAGATCTGTCAAAGCTGTCGGCAAAAACAATCAAACTCGTTTTCCAAATTTGGTCATTTATTCGTTTTTTTTTACTTCCTCGTTGTAAATCATGACATCACAATAAGGAATCTGTTACCGAGCAACATGTGGCCCACTGGTCCAAAGTTAACGTGAAGGTTCCACGGCTCAGTCACTGGTCTGTTTTGGACACGGCTCTTGGCGGGAGGAGGCTGCTCTAGTTTTGGCCATAGACTGTGTAAAGAAAACGAGAGCGACGTCCCCCACAGCGTTTGGCTCCAAGTGAAGCATCGACGCTAGCAGTTATAGCGGCTAACAGCGGGACACAACAGCGAAATAAAACCCCCAGGATCATGCAAAGAGGGTTAATACGAACATTTAAGACCAAAATCTTCAATGTAAAGTGAATTGGAGCCAGAGTCGATGGAGCAGGAAGTGCGCTCGTGATCACTTCCTGTTTGTAACGCAGCGCTAGCAGGTTAGCTATGTCCATTTATATAAACAGACTATGTTACAGCCGCCCTCGCGTTCAGAAAATAAACGACCAAAAGAACTTCGGCGCGTTTCCTTAAACCAAAACTCTACAAAACTTCTGAAACTTTTCTTCACAAACTGATGTAAAACTGTAATTTATATTTATCCACCAGATTAAGAGTAAATTTGAGAAGCTTTACACAGCTCTAAACAAATTCAACAACTTCCGTCCGAACTTTCCTGACGAACCCTCCGTCGGAAAAGTTACGTAGCACAGCTTTAATTTCACGACTGCTCCTCAGCGTTAAAGTCGTTGATTTTGTTTAGTAGAATCGTCCTGAAGTCCTGCCGCTCCAGACTCCACCTAGAGGCCACTTTGGGCACTGAGCAGTTTGGTACGTCACCTTATATGATGCTACCAGTGTTCGCTAACGGTGTTCGCTAACGGTGTTCGCTAGTTTACTGAAGTAGCATTCGGGATGTAAAGTCCTTAAGCGACACCTTCGTTTATTTGTCTTCATCTTCTCCGCTGCCGACACTTTTAGACACGAGTGCTACATTCGCTGCGTCGCACTTCTTCGTCTTATCTTTCAGGTGACGTTCGTTTATCTTACTCTCCTTCGTCTATCTCCGCCTTTCTTTTCGTCCCTTAAATATGTTTCCGTCGTGACTCTTGAGGGGTTTATTCACTTTCTCCTTCTCTTTGTACAAACATCACAGAGCTAACACTGCCTCACACTCACACAACGAGAGCACTGCTGCCACCTACTGTAGTGGATGAGCAATTACACTTTGTTCTGCTGCGGCAAAAGAGAAGCATGTTCCCCGGAGTCAAACGCAGCGGGACTGAACTATGAAAACGGCAAAATAAAACCAAGCAACAGGTGAAATGTTCTTCAGAGAGTTTTTAAGAACTTCTGTAACGTGTTAAAGAGGAAATATCGACTTTTTTTTGAAACATTCTCATGTTCTAACACTGTTCTATCATCAAAAACACGTCTGAAGAGGGTTTAGAGTCATCCATGCATGTTTGAGTAATCTAGAGATCTCTCCCGGGCCCTATTAGAACCCGTCTTACAGTTAGCTGTATGAATCTGTACGAGGCTCCGCCCACAAGCCGACATCACCCACGCTCCACACGACAATCCCCCATAAATCTACAAAAATATACAAAACTGTGCACTACGACTTCACAAACCTGAAGTGATGTGTAAATACCTCTTCTTTAATACCCCATAGAAACACTACAAAATAATGAATCAAATAAGAAGTTTGACAGTGGTCGATGGTTTGAACCCGACTCAGAGCAGTCGACTAGATCTGTTATTATGTCCTTAAGCAAGACGCTTCAGACTCTGACCCCATGTGACTCTGACCTCTAACCTTTGACCTCTGATCTAATGTTTCTTCGTCACAATCAGACCTTGAGTTGTGTTTTGTTTCATTCACATGTTTAACACTCACAAACTCTGCAGATTTAGGCTGAGTTCTTCTCTCAAACTGAAAACACTCTGTTCCACCTTGTGATGTCATCATGTGGTGATACAGGAAGTGCTCCACTGTGTTTTTAAACTCCACACACCTTCATTAGAATCATTTGGATCATTTCATTCCCAGAAACTAACCAAAAACTAAAGGTTAAAGGAGGTGTTAACGTGAAAACTACCACTTCATGACATCACAAGGTGGAACAGAGCGTTTTGAGCATCGAGGGTCAGAGGTTCTACGCCCCAGACGCTGAAAGGTCATGACCTCCTGAGCCACTGACTGATTCGAGTCGTCATTATGTTCTTATATTAAAGCCACAGTGTGTAACTTTCTGTCTGTGTCCATTGAAAAAAAAAGTTAAAGCCATATGTCGGAACATTCTCCATGGAGACAGATATGTTTTATGTCAAAGGAACAACATTTCTATGGGAACAAGGTCTGTGGAGATGCAAGCTCTAGGGTTTCAGTGCAATGGACACAAACAAATATTTGCTTTTATTTTTTATGTTCTGGCTGAAAAGTTCCACACTGTGACTTTACAATAAAAGTCCCTGTTCTGTCTCGTTAAACCAGAGCGAGGACAATGGGCTTTTGTTTTTGATGGAGGTATTTTGTCAGTTTGTTTTTACACCAGTGACACTAAGAACAGCAGCGTGGGTGAAGTGTTCTGCTCAGGGACACAACGACAGAAACATGTAGATTTGAACTGGACACTCTCTGGTTAGTGGGCGAATGCTTAACCCACTGCACCACCATCTGTTGACAGCGTGACTCTGCACTGGTCAGGAGGAAGTGGACTTGACCGATTCAAACTGGACTTTTCAGATATTTAATCACGTTCTAGTCGTTTCCTCTGAAGTTGTATTTGTTGTTTATATAAATGGACGTCGCTAACCTGCTAGCGCCGCGCTACAAACAGGAAGTGACATGAGCACTTCCTGCTCTCTGTCCCTGCTTCAGACTCATTTTGGTCTTAAATGTTTGTATTAACCCTCTACATGATCCTGGGGTTCTTTTTTTATTTTTTTTTTTATTGTTTTGAGTTTGTTTGTTTTTTTGTTTTGTTTTTTGTTGTTTTTTTTGTTTAATTATTTTGAGTTGGAGTTATTTTTTTTTGGTTTATTTTCTTAATTTTTGTGTTATTTTGAGTACATTTTTTTTTTCTTTTTTTTTGTAATTTTGAGTTTATTTGTTTTAAATTTTTTTTGTTATGTTGAGTTTATGTATTTATTTATTTATTTTGAGCTTATTTTTGTAATTTTTTGAGTTATTTAGATTTTTATTTTTTATTTTTTTTGCTCTTTTTTTTTGTTGTTTATTTTTGTTTTTTGTTTTTTAACTGTGTCTCTCTCTGTCCCTGCTGCTGTCATCCTCTACATGATCCTGGGGTTTTTATTTCACGTCTGTGTCTGTAAATCAACATATGAACATTAATAACAGACACATCAGGTCCTTCTGTCCCCGACGTCGCTCCTGTTAGCGTTAGCAACAGGTTTGATTGACAGCGTTGCTAGGGGCCCGCTCCATGTTAAACCTGTGGTGATACTCGTAGGATTCTGCAGCGTCGCGTGGACGTGTTTCTTTTCTGAAGTGGTTTTAGATAAATATTGTGATTTGAAATGTGTAAATTATAACAGAATGATGCACAGAGTCACAGATGAGAACCATAGAGACTCAAGCTCACTGGGGCTGGTTTAAGTCGTTCTCGTTCTCGTTCTTTTGGACATTTCGTTTCTACACAGTTGGATCAGATTTGAACAGCCCTGATTTACCTCATGTTGTTCTGCCTCAGGTCTCAGTGTGAATCAAACCTCCCTCCATCTGCGACACGCCCAATGTGTGTCCCACAGATATACAGTTTAAACATATTCATAAACATGTTCATAAACACTTCGTAAATGTTTCATAAATGTTTCGTAAATGTTTCGTAAATGCTTCGTAAACGCTTCAGAAGATCCTCAGTCTGGAGGCGTCGCCGTGTTCTGTCTCTTTCTCTGGGATAATCATCAAAAATCTCCAAAAATCCAACCCACAAATGTTTTTTTCCCTGATCATTTCTGTTGATACTCTGCAGCTGACGTCATCATGCTAACTGGAGGCACTGCTCTGTCTGAAGCGTTGTTACTCTCTGATCTTTAATCTGACTTATCTACACCAGATGAGCTGATTTGTGCTGTTAAACACGTCCATCTCAAATAACATTACAGGCACTAGCTAGCATTAGCATTAGCATTAGCATTAGCCAACAGTTTTCAGTTAGCCACTTTCACCTTTTTATTGAAAAACTCCCAAACGGGACGATGAACGCTCACTTTTGTGTTTTTTCTTGAGTTTTCAGACCATCTTAAAACTTTTTTTCGTGGAAGTTTATGCTAACGTGCGCTCTGTGTCGCCATGGTAACTGCAGAACACTCCAGCAAACTCACAATCTGGGAATTTTTCTGACTAAAATTATGATTTGAGCAGGTTTATGTTTTAATAATGTTTGTTTCGAAATATGTATATAAGTAGGAATGACAAAAAGACTTTAGGAGTTTGATTTTTGTTTGTCGTTTGTGTCGTCCTGTCTCATCTGACACACGGGGAGGGTTTTAGATGTAAGGGACTAAGAATGAAAATCTAGAGGGAGTGCAGCTAACACACGGGGAGGGCATCTGACACACGTGTAGCATCTTTACTGGAGGCATCTTCATTACTGTGCTTTGACCCTTTTCATCTGAATACAAGAAATAAATAAATAAACCAGAGAGGGCAAACAAAAAAAATGTGATTCTGTTTCGAAGTTCATCTGACACACAAACACGTCCAGAGGAAATGACAAAAAGACTGAAATAAAACAAGAAGCACATCAGAACATTTAAACTACAGGGAGGGAGGGCATCTGACACACAGGGAGGGCATCTGACACACGGGGAGGGCATCTGACACACAGAGAGGGCATCTGACACACGGGGAGGGCATCTGACACACAGGGAGGGCATCTGACACACGGGGAGGGCATCTGACACACGGGGAGGGCATCTGACACACGGGGAGGGCATCTGACACACGGGGAGGGCATCTGACACACGGGGAGGGCATCTGACACACAGAACACGTTTGTACAGATCTAAACTCCTGTAGTTTTTGTCGTGGATGAGACTTAAAGCTCTTGGAGACACGTTCTCAGTCTGACTCCACAGGGACAGGGGAGGATGGGAGGGCATCTGACACAGTCCTCACACGTCTCCACGTACGAGCCCGACACGAGCAGCTCTTATCTGCAGGTCAAACCCGCGTGAACCTGTAAATGTGAACCCTGAGGTGGTCATGCAGCAGGTCACTCACCTGAGCGCGCCGCCCGACAGCTCCTGGTCCAGAAACGCAACACAAAACAGCAATTATCCGCAGAATTAGCACAAACGGAGGAGTCGTGTCGCTCCCACACCTCCTCTCCTCTCTCCTCTCTCCTCCCATCACAACCGGTCGGGTCGGTCTCGGAGCCTCTGGCAGCACAAACGTCGAAGTCTGGGCAAGTCCCACCTGGATTTTCAGGTCGAGCCGGAATACCAGACGACAGGTCCGACCGGCTCCGGATTAAAGCCGCAGGCGGAGATCGAGGGCCACGGAGGAGCTGTGCAGGCGGAGCAAGCTGCCACAGGTTCAGAGAGAGACACGACGACTCAACGGGCGAACTTCAACTCAGCTAATGTGGGTTTAATATAAGACCCATGTGAGTCTGACCTCTGACCTCTGACCTCTGATCTAAAGTCGTTTCCTCGTCACAAACAACCTGGAGTTGTGTTTTTTTGTTTCATTCACACATTTTTAACTCACAAACCTGCAGATTTAGGCTGAGTTCTTCTCTCAAACTGAAAACACTCTGTTCCACCTTGTGATGTCATCATGTGGTAAAACAGGAAGTGCTCCACTGTGTTTTTAAACTCCACCTTCACTAGAATCATCTGGATCATTTCAGTCCTGGAGTTGTCACTTATCTCGACTGAACTAAAGGTAAAAGGAGCTGTTCACTTGAAAACTACCACTTGATGACATCACAGGGTGGGACAGAGCGTTTTGATCTTTGTAGATGTTACAGACGAATAATAAAGTGAGACTCAAACATGTGAATGAAACAAACACGAGTCAGGTCTGTGTTTGAGGAGGAAACTTTGGATTAAAGCTACAGGAGTATTTTTTATGACACTATGCTTAAAATGCACAACACAAATCTATGATTCATTCAGTTCCAGGTGGTTTATTGATGTCATCCACGTTGCCTGGGGGGTTGATGCTAACTGGAGGCACTGCTCTGTCTGAAGCTCTGTTTGACTTTAATCTGAGTTTTTTTTTTTAAAACACAATCTGACCATAAAGACCTGACTGATCTGAACTACAACAGGAGATTTGTGCTGTTAAACATGTCCCTCAAATAACACTACAGTCACAAGCTAGCGTTAGCATTAGCATTAGCATTAGCACCAACAGGGCCATAAACACTCCTGATCACAGGAAAATGAAAATGTGCTGTTTTTTCAGTTTTTCCCCCACCAATCTTAAATTGTTTGGTAGTTATAGCTAATATAACTAAGTACAGTCACACAGTACAGTCACACAGTACAGTCACACAGTACAGTACAGTCACACACAGTACAGTACACAGTCACACACAGTCACACAGTACAGTCACACAGTACAGTCACACAGTACACAGTACAGTCACACAGTACAGTCACACAGTACAGTCACACAGTACAGTCACACAGTACAGTCACACAGTACAGTCACACAGTACACAGTACAGTCACACAGTACAGTCACACAGTACAGTCACACAGTACAGTCACACAGTACAGTTACACAGTACAGTCACACAGTACAGTCACACAGTACAGTCACACAGTACAGTCACACAATACAGTCACACACAGTACAGTCCACACAGTACAGTTACACAGTACAGTCACACAGTACAGTCACACAGTTACACACGTTACAGTACACAGTACAGTCACACAGTACAGTTACACAGTACAGTCACACAGTACAGTCACACAGTACAGTCACACAGTTACACGTTACAGTTACACAGTACAGTCACACAGTACAGTCACACAGTACAGTCACACAGTACAGTCACACAGTTACACTTTACAGTTACACAGTACAGTCACACAGTATAGTCACACAGTATAGTCACACAGTACAGTCACACAGTACAGTCACACAGTACAGTCACAAAGTACAGTCACACAGTACAGTTACAAAGTACAGTCACACAGTACAGTCACACAGTACACAGTACAGTCACACAGTACAGTCACACAGTACAGTCACAAAGTACAGTCACACAGTACAGTTACAAAGTACAGTCACACAGTACAGTCACACAGTTACACGTTACAGTTACACAGTACAGTCACACAGTACAGTTACACAGTACAGTCACACAGTACAGTCACACAGTACACGTTACAGTTACACAGTACAGTCACACAGTACAGTCACACAGTACAGTCACACAGTTACACTTTACAGTTACACAGTACAGTCACACAGTATAGTCACACAGTACAGTCACACAGTACAGTCACACAGTACAGTCACACAGTACAGTCACACAGTACAGTCACAGTACACTTTACAGTTACACAGTACAGTCACACAGTATAGTACAGTATAGTCACACAGTACAGTCACACAGTACAGTTACAAAGTACAGTCACACAGTACAGTTACACAGTACAGTACAGTTTACACAGTACAGTCACACAGTCACACAGTACAGTCACACAGTACAGTCACACAGTACAGTCACACAGTACAGTCACACAGTACAGTCACACAGTACAGTTACACAGTACAGTCACACAGTACAGTTACACAGTACAGTCACACAGTACAGTTACACAGTACAGTCACACAGTACAGTTACACAGTACAGTCACATAGTAGTCACACAGTACAGTCACACAGTACAGTCACACAGTACAGTCACACAGTACAGTCACATAGTAGTCACACAGTACAGTCACATAGTACAGTCACACAGTACAGTACACAGTACACAGTACAGTTACACAGTCACATAGTAGTCACACAGTACAGTCACACAGTACAGTCACACAGTACAGTCACACAGTACAGTCACACAGTACAGTTACACAGTACAGTCACACAGTACAGTTACACAGTACAGTCACACAGTACAGTTACACAGTACAGTCACATAGTACAGTTACACAGTACAGTCACATAGTAGTCACACAGTACGGTTACACAGTACAGTCACACAGTACAGTCACACAGTACAGTCACACAGTACAGTGTAACTGTACTGTGTGACTGTGGGACAGTCTGTTGTTTTCTTTTCTCCAGGGGAAATGTTCCACAGTCTGGTATTAAAGTGAACAGTCTCCATGGAGACGAGAAAGTGACACCACGAGGCCGAGTTACAGGTCAGATCTGTTTTGGGGTCAGCTCGTTCATGGTAAGAACAACAACAATAAAGTAACACAAACATTACGTAAAGAGAAAGCAAACTTTTTACAAACATTATTGAAAGTGCAAAGGGAAACGATAAAAAATATTGAACAGTATTAATAACAGAACAAAAAGACAGTGATGAGTTAGAGTTACAGATTCACAGTGAGTTAGTAAAAGACCCGTCCACTGCTGCCTCTGAGATAAATCTTTTGTTCATAACTTCTGTGCAGGACATATCTCAACAGTTTAACCACCAGAGTTTTGTCCAATCAATCCTGAACTGACCATTTTTAACATAGATGAAATAAATCCAACAGAAGTAGATAAAATAATATAAACACATCCTAAAGACGACTTTGATCTTGATGCCAGCTTCTCCAAAGAACACGAGGAACAGCCCCGATCACACGGGAAACCTCCATCAGACATCGTCCCAACTGCAGGTCGGAGTCGTCCGGAGATAAAAGAGACAAAAACAACTACAGGCCGATCAATGTCCTGCCAAGAGTTTCAAAAATAACTGAGAAATGGATGGTCAAACTCTGACTTCACACCTGAACGTTTGTCCCACACCTTAAACCTCGGGCAGTTCGGATTTCGTGTCGAGTCTGTGATTAGTGTTTTATAGAAAAAAAACTAAATCTTTCTTTGACAAAAGCAGTCGCGTTGGTGCAGTTTTTATAGATCTAAAAGAGGCATTTGACACTGTGGACCACAAGATTCTCACACATTTTAATTTTTCAAATCAAGCTCTCAAATGGATAAAGTCTGACTTAAACAATAGAAGACAGTGTGCTGTGGTCAACGGGTCAGACCTGGAGGTCACAGTAGGGGTCCCACAAGGGTCCATGTTGGGACCAGTTCTGTTCTCTCTTTACATAAATAATCTTCCAGATGCAGAAACGTTCACAAACAAATGTTCATGGATGATGCTGTAACATTCACACCTGCGACAAACAAACAAGAACCAGTCGCATCCGAACATCTGCAGTGACCCGAGTCCCAGACTGACTCACAAAATCATGTCGACTCTTAAATACAAAACTAACTGTGTGATGTTCTCAAAACACATTTCTAAGCAGATTACAAGTTCAGAAGTATTTTTGAGGGGAGCCCGCACACGGCTGCCCCAATTAAATTTCAAAAAACAGACGGTCATTGACATTAAAGGCAGAATGTTTCTTTGATCTTTTCACATATCGAAGCTTCACTGACTGGACCCTGAGCAGTGACACTGAAACAGACTGAATCACTGCAGAAAACTGGACTTCAATCTTCAAAGGAAACCAGCTTCATATCACCACTGTCAGATGAAACATATATTTTCTTGAGCTTTGAGAATTTCAAACACTTTAAGTTTGTTTATACAATATACAAAATCCTCCACTCGCTCCACCACCACCACAAGGAAACAAACACCTCCCACAGGACCAGGGCGACTCGAGAGTGTGAGGGTCATTATCCACGTTCCACCTTCACAGTCAGACCTTCAGTCAGAGGAACATCGGGAATAACATCACACAATAAGAGAAATAAAATAAGAGAAATAAAAATGACTCAAATCTAATCAACTGTCACGATCACGTGACTCCTGCCCTGTTTTTGTCTCCTGTCTCGTCTTTCCCCTCCCCTGTCTGTCAAGAGCCGGACTGGGCGGAGCATCTTGCTCCTCCCACACACACCTGGGACTCATCAGGGCAATTACCACCACCTGCTGCTGGGTATAAGAAGGACCAGAAGACAGACAGTCTGAGAGGGAGACAACC
The DNA here is from genome assembly GCA_019594935.1 of Periophthalmus modestus. Taxonomy (NCBI): domain Eukaryota; kingdom Metazoa; phylum Chordata; class Actinopteri; order Gobiiformes; family Gobiidae; genus Periophthalmus; species Periophthalmus modestus. Next base: position 309,697 of record JAIEZT010001410.1, read on the forward strand.
ACGTACCCACGTGAATGCCTAGCTACTTACCTTTTGTACTTTTTGCTTGTTACTTGTTGCTAACTCCTGTTCCTGCTGTTACCTCCTGGAACCCAGCTCCTGGAAACCCCCCTGGCTCCTGCGCTTCTGGCTTCGCTCCGACCCGGCTCCTGCTCTCTGGTACAGTGCACCTTGTTCCCTGCTCACCTTTGTCTCTGGATCTCACCCTGCACTCGGCTCTCGCTCTGGCTCTCCTCGTCCGGCTCCTCGTCCGGCTCCTCGTCCGGCTCCTCGCGCTCCTCCGGCTCCGTCCGTCTCGTCCGCTCCTCGTCCTGTTCCTGTGCCCACGCTCCTCGCTCCCGGGCCCTGGCATCGCACTCAATCCCTCGTCCCGGGCCGCTCTCACCACCGTTTTTTCAATAGAAAGTGAACTGAAGCCAGAGTCGATGGAACAGGAAGTGCACCATGATCACTTCCTGTTTTTGGACTGTGGAACTTTATAGAGGAAATTTAACAGAATATCTACGTTTAAAATGAAAACTTTATTTCCAGCAGCAGGTTCAGTCGCAGCAGCGCCCCCTGCTGTCTGCTGAGGTAAACACAGCTGTGCCTCTGTTTAGCATCTGCAGTGGACACAGATTTGAGGTGATGGACTTAACATCAAGCTTATTATCTGCAACTTTTGGATTATTTTACTAATGAAATCAGCTGGAAAAAATGAAACTGGGACCAGAGAAAACAGAGAAACACATTTAAAAAATAAAATAAAACAAAAGGAGCAAAAAC
>JAIEZT010001410.1:310561-325561 GCA_019594935.1 Periophthalmus modestus
ATCAGTGGTAGTTTTCAAGTGGAACTTTACTTTTAGTTCGTGTAGAGATAACAGTTATTCCAGGGGACGGAAATGATCAATGATTCTAGAATGAAGGTGGTTGGAGTAAAAAAACACAGTGGAGGCACTTACGACACCACATGATGACTCACAAGGTGGGAACAAAAGTGTTTTTCAGTTTGAGAGAAGCAACCGCCCAAATGGCAGGTCTGTTTGTGTTAAACATGTGAGAATGCAACTGCACACGCACTAGGAGCACAACAGAAGATAATCGCCGTTATGTCACCCCAGACGAGCAGAAAAAAACCGACTTGAACACGGGCGTGGACGGGTCTGATTGTGTCGGGGGTTCAGGGGGCCCAGAATCGGACTCTCTTGTATTAAAGGGGGGCCCACGTGAGGCGTCTTGACCCGGGCCCCTTGACTTCCTGTTGACGGCTCTGCTCATCCACAATTTTCTCCACTCGATCGTCATTATTTTCACTGATGATAAAGTACAAAACTGTAAGAGACGTTTAAACATGGAGTTTATTCATGAGATTAAAATTATAATTATTCAAATCCAGAACAACTTTAATAATCCGACGAGTATCAGCGATTAAGAAAATAAAACTGGAGAAGGAAGCGCGGACGTCACAGGGGGCGTGGCACAGGGGGCGTGTCATAGTGGGCGTGGCACAGGGGGCGTGTCCAGGTGGAGGTTAAGGCAAGGCAAGTTTATTTGTACAGCACAATTCATACACAAGGTGATTCAAAGTGCTTTACAGAATAAGAAAGACATTAAAATCACACAAATCAAACATGAATAATCACAAATAATCATCATAAAATTAACATTAAAACATTAAAACAAAGAGTGCAGAATAAAAACCTTTCAGTCACATTCACAGATAAACAGAACCGTTTTGAGCCTGGATTTAAACATTGTCAAAGTCGAGTCTGTCTCACATCTTCAGGAAGATTGTTCCAGGTTTTAGCTGCAGAAAACTGAAACACTGATTCTCCAGGTTTAGTCCTGACTCTGGACCAGCAGGAGGCCGGTCCCTGAAGTCCTCAGAGTGTGAGATGTTCATGTGGCACTAACATGTCAGAGATGTACTTTGGACCTAAGCCATGAAGAGACTTGTTCACACAGAGCTGCTTTAAAGTCTATTCTTTGAGCCACAGGAGCCAGAGACCTGAGCACAGGACTTATGTGCTCGTACTTCCTGGTTCTGGTCAGGACCCGAGCAGCAGCGTTCTGGATGTTCTGTTCTGTCTTAAGGCTCGTTTGGAGAGGCCAGTGAGCAGGACGTGACAGTCGTCTAACCTACTGGAGACAAATGCAGGATAAGTCTCTCCAAGTCTGGCTTTGACAGTAAACCTTTGATTTTTGACGTGTTTTTTAGATGTAAAAAGCTGCAGATGTTATTGATTTGATGTGACTGTTAAAGTTCAAGTCTGAGTCCATTATTACCCCTAAATTTCTCCCTGTTTAAGGTTAAACAGTTAGTTTGTCAAAATGGCGTCTTGAAAATAGTGGATTTTTAACGTTAAAAACAAAACATGAATCTCTCCCAAATACACTTCACTCAACAAGAAGAAACGACGAGTTTTTTTATCGACGGCCACATCTCAAAACATTTTCAAAGCCGCAGATCAGTGAGTCGTGTGAATAAAACTTGACCACACGTTTATGTCTGTGTCTGTGATGTTTGAGGTTATAGTTCTGCTCAGGATCATTGGGCCGGTTCAGCCTGAGGGCCAATAAAAACTGGTCTGAGGGCCACATTTGGCCCTCGGGCCGTAGTTTGGACACCTCTGGTCCATTTTGCAGAACATCTCCAGTTTCTGCTGCGTCGTCTTGTTTCTTTATGTTTAAGTCGGGTCAGTTTCTCGTCTTCTCGTTTTTTTTCACATGTGGTTTGTAAAAATGTCTGAGTCACGTCTTGTTTCATAATGTGAAGTTTAAAATGACACAAAAAAGGAAACACAAATGTTACCTCAGAACGGAGACTTCAGGCTGGACCAACTCAGAGGTCACATGACGTCAGCGCAGGACAGAGTTTAACCTGAGCGAGGTCAGAGGTCAGAGGTCAGAGGTCACATCCTCACGTCTCATTGTCACATACAGATGTTTGACCTGGTTTATGGCTCATATTTCTGTCATTTTGGGCCTTGACTCATGAAACAAAAAAACTGAGTCAAAGTTCAGCCTCTGTCACTTTAAACGAACAAAAGTCAAAATGAATCTTTTCACACCAGCTTCAGAAAGTGGAGCTAATATTCAAGCCCAGAGACGAGTGAGAAGAGTTTTGTCACGTGAAAAGCTGCACTATCTAACACAGATCTGACTCGTAACTTGGTCTGGAGATAAAAATAAAACGAGCACAGAAAACGAGATCAAACATGACGTCTCTGGTTTTTATTTGGTGCCTTCATGTTTTGTTTGAGCTCTTTTCTCACAGGGTCAAATATCGAGATTAGACGAGAACGTCATAGCAACCAAAGAGCCAATCAGGAGCGAGGATGTTGAAGCTAACGCCCGCACACACAGTTTAACATTTAAGACTAAAGTATTGAGTCTGACAGCAGCAGTTACAGAGAGAGGGCGCGATTATTTATGTCCTTTTATATTTACAGTCGTCCCTTGCTGTATGTCGCTGTTTTTTTACAGAGTATGAACCTGCATTATGTTCTGCGTCCTGATTGGCTGAGGGACTGTAGACCATTGTGTTCTGCGTCCTGATTGGCTGAGGGACTGTAGACCATTGTGTTCTGCGTCCTGATTGGCTGAGGGACTGTAGACCATTGTCCATCAGTCTCCTCCGTGTCTCCTGTACAGTACAGAATGTGTCAGACAAATTTACATAAATATTGGATCGCAGTGTGACTCTGAAGTGCTGTATGTTTGCAAGTTTTCTCCCCGACAAAACCCACAATGTCGATGAAACGTTCTGCACCGACAAAGGCACCGACGAAGGTTTGAACTTTGTGTTTAAACGATAGAGAAATGTGAGAAAATGTTAAGAGAAAAGTGTATAAAGTGTGTGGTGAGGGGTTTTACAGACGAGAAACAGAGAGAATAATGTCAAAAATAAAACTGATACTTCATTATTTTTAGAACTTGACCCCGAGATAAACCAGAGACGACTGAACTGGGAGAGTCACATTTTACTCAAACACGAGAAAAATCAGGTGCAGAGCCTTTAATGATACTGTTTTACATGTTATTGTCACGGCCAAAGTTCTGTGACGGCTCCTTTAACTCTGTGGCTCTCTGGGCGGCTCTGTGACGGCTCGTGTGACTCTGTGGCTCTCTGTGACGGCTCGTTTGACTCTGTGGCTCTCTGGGCGGCTCTGTGACGGCTCGTGTGACTCTGTGGCTCTCTGGACACTTGTTCTGAGGCTCTCGTTGCTGGTGGTTTTATCTCTTCCTGTTGAAGCCGCAGAGCCACAGGCACAAACCCGACGAGAGTCGACTCAGACGTGACTGAAACATGTGACACTTTTAGTGTCGCAGTATTTTGATTAAATACGGCTCGAAATATCAGGGCGATGTTTGTACTTTTTAGCCTGACGGTTATGAGCCTCAGATCTCCAGCAGGGGGCGATATTCTGTTTTGGCTAAAGAATAAAGAAAAGGCCCAATGCTTCAGGACGGTGCACGAGCTCCAACAGACGAGCAGCGCCCCCTGGTTTTGTTCTAAAAATAATCCACAACAGGCAAAATCCGTGAAGTATCAGTTTTATTTTTTTACATTATTCTCTCTGTTTCTGTCTGTAAAACCCCTCACCACACACTTTATACACTTTATACACCCTCACCACACACTTTATACACTTTTCTCACACATTAACATTTTCTCACATTTCTCTCTTGTTTAAACACAAAGTTCAAACCTTCGTCGGTGCCTTTGTCGGTGCAGAACGTTTCATCGACATTGTGGGTTTTGTCGGGGAGAAAACTTGCAAACATACAGCACTTCAGAGTCACACTGATCCAACATTTATGTAAATTTGTCTGACACATTCTTGTAAACTCATCCTGGTGAGTCATGAGGATGTTCTGATGCTTAAAGTCAGTGAAGAACTTTGGACCAAACTGTTTAAAATGAAGCAGTAAAAATCAGGTCCTTTAAATGAGACCTGTGCACATCTAAACCCGAGAAAGAATCATATTTCTGAAGATGTTTGTACAGATTTAACCTCATCTGCTTATCACCATGGAAACGTTTTGTTCTGCCTGGAAAATCCCACAGTATGGCTTTAAACATATGTATCTCACACATGTTTAATTACAGATGTTTTACTGCACAAAAATACGTTGAAAAACATATATTTATACAGCGAACAGGCTCGACTCTGCACAGATCTGACCCGTAACATGGACGGGGGGCGTTTCCTGCTTGTCGACATAGATTTTAATGCCATACTGTGGAATATTCAGGCGAAGAAATAACGTCGCTTGTGCCCAGGGCTGGGTCTGGTCAGGACTGGGCTGTGAATGTCGCTGTTGTGTCCTTAGCAAGACACTTCAGACACAGGCCTGGTCTGAGTGTGGTGGGAGGGGCCGATGGTGCAGCCCGGCAGCCTCACTTCTGTCAGTCTGTCCCAGGGCAGCTGTGGCTACAACAGAATACTACCAGAACTGAGTTTGGACTGAATGAACAATGCAGGAAATAAGACCAGTGCAATGTTTTATTTTACATCATTTTTCTTTATTTGTTTTTCTTTTTATATTTTTCTTTTTATTGGTATTATTTTTATTATTGTTTGTATTATTTTTATTATTGTTTGTATTATTTTTTTTATTTGTATGATTTTTTATTATTATTTTTATTATAATTATTTTGTCTTATATTTCTTTCTTTATTTTTCTTTGTACTATTTTTCTTTCTATTTGTATTATTTTTCTTATTATATTTTTGTATTATATTTCTTTATTTATTTTTCTTTGCATTATTTTTCTTATTATTTGTACTTTTTTATTTCTATTGCTTATTTTTTTATTTGTATTATTTCCATTTTTATAATTTTTAAATTTTTTATTTTTTTTATTCTTTTTTAATTATGATTACCTTCATAGAGACAGTCCCAGTTCCCGTTCCAGTCGTTCACGGTTCATGTGTTAGCATTGGCGTTGGCGTTGGCGTTAGCGTTAGCGTTAGCGCTGCAGGAGGATTAATGATTATGAGAGCGGCCGTTATGTCATGAGGAAATGTGTGCTCTGGATTATAGATTAAGATTATAGTTCACAGAGACTCAGACACGAGAGGCGCAGATAAAGCATCAGTGTGGAACATTTTCAAGTGTCACGACTCCAGGGAAACACAAACTTAAAGCCAGACTTCAGAATGTTTTTAAGTCCCTCTCCCAGACCAGTGTGAGTCAGGTCTGTGGAGAGGCGAGCACAGTTAGGTGTAGTGTTTTTCTATGGTTTTAAGATCTTGTATTTTAGAAAAGTTACACACTGCTTCTTTAAGTTGAAACTACATTTACTTTAAAATAAAATCAACAATCAGCAATCTGACCAAGTCACAGGTCAGATCTGTGGAGAGGCGAGTCCACCTGAAACTGAACAGATGTAAGACACGTTTAATGCCACACTGCGGAACATTTCAGACAAACAAAAACACGACACACTGTGAGACAGATGCCCTCCCCGTGAGTCAGAGTGAGTCAGAGTGAGTCAGAGTGAGTCAGAGTGAGTCAGAGTGTGTCAGAGTGTGTCAGAGAGAGTCAGAGTCAGAGTGTGTCAGAGTGAGTCAGAGTGTGTCAGAGTGAGTCAGAGTGTGTCAGAGTGTGTCAGAGTGAGTCAGAGTGAGTCAGAGTGTGTCAGAGTGAGTCAGAGTGAGTCAGAGTGAGTCAGAGTGAGTCAGAGTGTGTCAGAGTGTGTCAGAGAGAGTCAGAGTCAGAGTGTGTCAGAGTGAGTCAGAGTGTGTCAGAGTGAGTCAGAGTGTGTCAGAGTGTGTCAGAGTGAGTCAGAGTGAGTCAGAGTGTGTCAGAGAGAGTCAGAGTGAGTCAGAGTGAGTCAGAGTGTGTCAGAGAGAGTCAGAGTCAGAGTGTGTCAGAGTGTGTCAGAGTGAGTCAGAGTGAGTCAGAGTGTGTCAGAGTGAGTCAGAGTGAGTCAGAGTGTGTCAGAGTGAGTCAGAGTGAGTCAGAGTGAGTCAGAGTGTGTCAGAGAGAGTCAGAGTCAGAGTGTGTCAGAGTGAGTCAGAGTGAGTCAGAGTGTGTCAGAGTGAGTCAGAGTGTGTCAGAGTGTGTCAGAGTGAGTCAGAGTGAGTCAGAGTGAGTCAGAGTGTGTCAGAGTGAGTCAGAGTGTGTCAGAGTGAGTCAGAGTGTGTCAGAGTGTGTCAGAGTGAGTCAGAGTGTGTCAGAGTGAGTCAGAGTGTGTCAGAGTGAGTCAAAGTGTGTCAGAGTGAGTCAGAGTGTGTCAGAGTGAGTCAGAGTGAGTCAAAGTGTCAGAGTGAGTCAGAGTGAGTCAAAGTGTGTCAGAGTGTGTCAGAGTGAGTCAGAGTGAGTCAGAGTGTGTCAGAGTGTGTCAGAGTGAGTCAGAGTGAGTCAAAGTGAGTCTGAGTGAGTCTGAGTGAGTCTGAGTGAGTCTGAGTGAGTCTGAGTGAGTCTGAGTGAGTCTGAGTGAGTCTGAGTGAGTCTGAGTGTGTCAGAGTGAGTCAGAGTGTGTCAGAGTGAGTCAAAGTGTGTCGGAGTGAGTCGGAGTGAGTCGGAGTGTGTCGGAGTGAGTCAGAGTGAGTCAGAGTGTGTCAAAGTGTGTCAGAGTGAGTCAGAGTGTGTCAGAGTGAGTCAGAGTGAGTCAGAGTGTGTCAGAGTGTGTCAGAGTGAGTCAGAGTGAGTCAGAGTGTGTCAGAGTGAGTCAGAGTGAGTCAGAGTGTGTCAGAGTGAGTCAAAGTGTGTCAGAGTGAGTCAGAGTGAGTCAGAGTGTGTCAGAGTGAGTCAGAGTGAGTCAGAGTGTGTCAGAGTGTGTCAGAGTGTGTCAGAGTGTGTCAGAGTGTGTCAGAGTGAGTCAGAGTGAGTCAGATGCCCTCCCGTCCCACACTTTTCCTACACGTCTGTTGCATCTGTTTCGTGGGACAGGCTTTTGTTACATATTATCTCAGTGCTGTTCACTCCAGGTGATAAATGTGAGTCATGAGAAGAACAAACAAACGAGAGAAAAGAAAGAGGAAAGAGAGAGAGAAGGAGAGGGAGGGATATTTACCTGGTAAAACTACTGTTACTGATTATTTCAAATGCATAATGTAAACCAGGACTAAACCAGGACTAAACCAGGACTAAACCAGGACTAAACCAGAACTAAACCGGGTCTAAACCAGGTCTAAACCAGGACTAAACCAAAACTAAACCAGGACTAAACCAGAACTAAACCGGGTCTAAACCAGGACTAAACCAGAACTAAACCGGGTCTAAACCAGGACTAAACCAGAACTAAACCGGGTCTAAACCAGGACTAAACCGGGACTAAACCAGGACTAAACCGGGTCTAAACCGGGACTAAACCAGGACTAAACCGGGACTAAACCAGGACTAAACCGGGACTAAACCAGGACTAAACCGGGTCTAAACCGGGACTAAACCAGGACTAAACCAGGTCTAAACTAGGACTAAACCAGGACTAAACCAGGACTAAACCAGGTTTACAAACCTTCACTTTTTCACTTTTTCTTCGTCACTGTCCCTCAGACTTTTCACAGGAAGTGGGTGAAGTGTCTTGCCCAGTGGCACAAAAACTGCATGATGTGTGTTTTAAAAATATCAGATGCCCTCCCCGCGTGTCAGAGTTCTGTTTTAGAGTTCTCGTCTCAGGTCACGGTGGTGCGTTTGTCTAACTTTAGCTCGTGTATTTCGCCGGAGCAGAAGTGAAAGTTCGGTTCGAGCAGTGGAAAAAACGTCTTGGTGCAGACAGGAAGCACCTCGGCTCTTCTCACATTCAAAGTGTCATGAGCAAAACACTTCCTGCAAAGACACGACAAACACGGCCACACGGCAGAGTTAGAACTACTGCACCGGGACCACGAGGAAAGGACTGTTACACCTCGTGATGTCATCAAGTGTGAACAGCTCAGCTACAGAGGAGGAGGAGGAGAGGAGGAGAGGAGGAGAGGAGGAGGAGATAGATAGAAGGAGAAGAGGGGAGGAGAGGAGGAGGAGAGAAGGAGGAGGAGAGAGGGAGAGAGAAGGAGAGGAGGAGGAGGAGAAGAAGGAGAGGAGGAGAGTAGGAGAGAGGAGGAGGAGACAAGGAAGAAGAGGAGGAGAGAGAGGAGAGGAGAGAGGAGGAGAGAGAAGGAGAGGAGGAGAGTAGGAGAGAGAGGAGGAGGAGGAGAGAAGGAGGAGGGAGGAGAGAAGAGGAGGAGAGGAGGAGAGAAGGAGGAGGAGGAGGAGAAGGAGAGAAGGAGAGAGAGGAGATAGGAGGAGGAGAGAAGGAGAGGTGCAGGAGGAGAGGAGGAGGAGAGAAGGAGAGGTGCAGGAGGAGAGGAGGAGGAGAGAAGGAGAAGAGGAGGAGGAGGAGAGAAGGAGAAGAGGGGAGTAGGAAGGAGGGGAAAGAAGAGGAGGAGAGAAGAAAAGGAGGAGACAAGAGAAGGAGAGGACACAAGAGGAGGAGAGGAGGAGAGGTGAGAAGAGGAGGAGGGAAGAAAAGGAGACTACAAGAGAAGAGGAGGAGAGGAGACAGAGGAGAGGAGAGGAGAGAGGAGACAAGAGGAGGAGGAGAGGAGATAGAGGAGTTTTCAGTGAACATCTCCTTTTTACCTTTAGTTCAGTCGAGATAAGTGACTCCAGGACTGAAATGATCCAGATGATTCTAGTGAAGGTGGAGTTTAAAAACACAGTGGAGCACTTCCTGTATCACCACATGATGACATCACAAGGTGGAACAGAGTGTTTTCAGTTTGAGAGAAGAACTCAGTCTAAATCTGCAGGTTTGTGAGTTAAACATGTGAGAATGAAACAAAAAAACACAGCTCCAGGTCTGTGACGAGGACATCAGGTCAGAGGTCAGAGGTCAGAGTCACACGGCCCTTTAAGTTCTAGATGAAGATGTGAATCGTCGCTTTAATTCAGGCCAAAACATTAACTAAAAATAGTAGTGGCGGTTTTCAGGCCAAAATAAGTCCTTTCTATTTTCTGAGACGGTGAACTTAAATATGAAGTGGTTTTAAACGTCATGAAGTAGATTTTCTCTGAAGCTGAAGTGAAACTGGGTCAGTGACGTTCCTCTGGTCTCAGGAACTTTTACTGTTAGTTTGTTTTAAAACTGCTCACAGCGCCCCCAGAGGTCAAGTGACGCTACTGCAACATGATTCAAACAGGTTTATCTTCACCTGAGATACTGAACCAGGACTGAAGGGGGCGCTATCTAAACCAGGACTAAACCAGGACTAAACCAGGACTAAACCAGGACTGAACCAGGTCTAAACCAGGACTGAACCAGGTCTAAACCAGGACTGAACCAGGTCTAAACCAGGTCTAAACCAGGACTAAACCAGGACTAAACCAGGTCTAAACCAGGACTGAACCAGGTCTAAACCAGGACTGAACCAGGTCTAAACCAGGTCTAAACCAGGACTAAACCAGGACTAAACCAGGTCTAAACCAGGACTGAACCAGGTCTAAACCAGGACTGAACCAGGTCTAAACCAGGACTGAACCAGGTCTAAACCAGGTCTAAACCAGGACTAAACCAGGACTAAACCAGGTCTAAACCAGGACTGAACCAGGTCTAAACCAGGACTAAACCAGGACTGAACCAGGACTGAACCAGGACTGAAGGGGGCGCTATCTAAACCAGAACTAAACCAGGACTAAACCAGGACTGAATCAGGACTAAACCAGGACTGAAGGGGGCGCTATCTAAACCAGGACTGAAGGGGGCGCTATCTAAACCAGGACTAAACCAGGACTAAACCAGGACTGAACCAGGACTAAACCAGGTCTGAACCAGGACTGAACCAGGACTAAACCAGGACTAAACCAGGACTGAACCAGGACTGAACCAGGACTAAACCAGGACTAAACCAGGTCTAAACCAGGACTGAACCAGGACTGAACCAAGACTAAACCAGGACTAAACCAGGACTAAACCAGTACTGAACCAGGACTGAACCAGGTCTAAACCAGGACTAAACCAGGACTAAACCAGTACTGAACCAGGACTGAACCAGGTCTAAACCAGGACTAAACCAGGACTGAACCAGGACTAAACCAGGACTGAACCAGGACTGAACCAGGACTGAACCAGGACTAAACCAGGACTGAACCAGGACTGAAACAAGACTGAACCAGGACTAAACCAGGACTGAACCAGGACTAAACCAAGACTAAACCAGGACTGAACCAGGACTGAACCAGGACTAAACCAGGACTGAACCAGGACTGAACCAGGACTGAACCAGGACTGAACCAGGACTAAACCAGGACTAAACCAGGACTGAACCAGGACTGAACCAGGACTAAACCAGGACTAAACCAGGACTGAACCAGGACTAAACCAGGACTAAACCAGGTCTAAACCAGGACTGAACCAGGACTGAACCAAGACTAAACCAGGACTAAACCAGTACTGAACCAAGACTAAACCAGGACTAAACCAGTACTGAACCAGGACTGAACCAGGTCTAAACCAGGACTAAACAAGGTCTGAACCAGGACTAAACCAGGACTAAACCAGGACTAAACCAGTACTGAACCAGGACTGAACCAGGTCTAAACCAGGACTAAACCAGGTCTGAACCAGGACTAAACCAGGACTAAACCAGGACTAGTTTGAGGCGACAGGTAGAAGATAAGAGTGAACAGAAGTGATGGGGCCGGTGCCAACACATTTGCAAAGCATTCTGGGAGCTGTAGTATTCGAGGTGCTTGTGCTGGTGCGACGGTTAGTGGGGCAGCTCTGATACAAATTTAATGTGATCTCACGGCCCAAATATAATTATATCGAGGGCCAAATTTGGCCCGCGGGCCTGAGTCTGACATGTCTGGTCTATGGGCGAAACCTGTTTAAATCCTCTGACCAATCACATCGCAGTAACATCACGTGACCACACTGAGGCGCTAGTGAGCGACCCACACTCCAGACGGTCAGGGAGGAAAACGAAATGAAACCTCGGTCTGACGATAATGGAGGTTTCACTGTTTCTTTCCTCTTTCTCTCTCTCCTCTTTTCTTTCCTCTCGTCTTTCCTCCTCTCCCTCTCTCTCCATTCCTTTACTCTCCTCTTCCTCTCCTCTTCCTCTCCTCTTCCTCTCCTCTTCCTCTCCTCTTCCTCTTCTTCTCAGAGCTTGAACATCACAGAGTATCGTCTAAATACAGAGTCTTTTTATTATCATTGTGGTATCGGTATCGAGTCTGGAGTCGATTCCTCAGTATCGAGATGCAGTTTGAGTCTTTAGTCTCGTGACACTTTTATAAAATGAAAGTAAATCTGTCTGTTTGTGTCACTGAAGAAATCTATTTTAAAGTGAATGTTTAAGGGTCAGAGCAGGGGTCAGGGGTCAGAGGTCAGAGGTCAGGGGTCAGAGGTCAGGGGTCAGAGGTCAGGGGTCAGAGGTCAGAGACAAAAACACAGCTGCACTTTGGAGTTTTTGAGGTCATGATGTGATCATGTTTGTAGTGATTTTATGATCCACGTTTCTGAATAAAAAACACTCCTCAGATCTGACCCTCTGACCTCTGACCTCTGACCTCTGAGTCCAAAACCTCTTCCTCCTTAGATCATTTATGAAGCTCAACAAAATGACTCAGTCCGACTTTAATGACTCACACACGTCTGAGTAACACTTTATTATGAGTCTGTAACATCTCCAAAGATCAAAACACTCTGTTCCACCTTGTGATGTCATCAAGTGAAGAGGAGGAGGAAGAGGAGGAGGAAGAGGAGGAGGAAGAGGAGGAGGAGAGTTTTCAAGTGAACACCTCCTTTTACCTTTAGTTCAGTTGTAGATTGACAAGTCCAGGACTGAATTGATCCAGTTGATTCTAGTGAAGGTGGAGTTTAAAAACACAGTGGAGCACTTCCTGTATCACCACATGATGACACTGTTAGCATGATAGCTGTTAGCATGGTGGCTGTTAGCATGCTGGCTGTTAGCATGGTGGCTGTTAGCATGATGGCTGTTAGCATGGTGGCTGTTAGCATGCTGGCTGTTAGCATGGTGGCTGTTAGCATGCTGGCTGTTAGCATGGTGGCTGTTAGCATGATGGCTGTTAGCATGGTGGCTGTTAGCATGATGGCTGTTAGCATGGTGGCTGTTAGCATGATGGCTGTTGGCATGACGAGACGTTCTCACATTTTCACTTCTGTGTTTCAGTCGTGACCATGGGCTGCACCGGCTCAAAGGACGAGGACGGAGTCGGGAAAGAGGTGGAGCAGAGCCGAGCGCAGACCACGCACTACGTCAAAGACCCCACCTCCGGGAGCGCCGCCAAGAGCACGGTGAGTTTAAGAAAAAAACAAACAAACAAGAGGAAAAACACAAAAAACACAGTGAGTTTAAGAAAAAAACAAGAGGAAAAACACAAAAAACACAGTGAGTTTAAGAAAAAAACAACAGGAAAAACACAAAAAACACAAAAAACACAAAAAACACGGTGAGTTTGTGTCAAAAAACAAAAAAAAAGAGAAAAAACACAAAAAACGGTGAGTTTAAGTCAAAAAGAGTTTTTTCCTGTAACATGTAGCAGAGCTTGAATATACAAGGCTCATTGTACAAATTGTTTTCCAAATGCATCAATTAAATTAATAAGTAATTTATTAAATTTCAGTTAAATAAACACAGCAGAAAAACTCACCTTCAGTTTTATCAAGTGTCAAAAGATCAACAACTTAAAATAAAAATGAACAAAGTTTAGTCTTATCTGTTTTAATTTAATTCAGTCATGTTCGGCCGGATTAATGAGTCCAAAGGGCCGTGTGTGGCCCTCGGGCCGTAGTTTGCTCTGTTCTATCTGCTTCATTCAGTCTCTGTGCACCAGAGTCTAACCTGACCTCTGACCCCTGAAGCCCACTGTGGTGCGACCCCTAAAGAGCGCCCCCTGTAGGAGCAGTGTGACGCCTAAAGAGCGCCCCCTGTAGGAGCAGTGTGACGCCTAAAGAGCGCCCCCTGTAGGAGCAGTATGACCCCTAAAGAGCGCCCCCTGTAGGAGCAGTGTGTGACCCCCAAAGAGCGCCCCCTGTAGGAGCAGTGTGACCCCCCTGAAGAGCGCCCCCTGTAGGAGCAGTGTGACCCCTAAAGAGCGCCCCCTGTAGGAGCAGTGTGACCCCTAAAGCGCGCCCCCTGTAGGAGCAGTGTGACCCCTAAAGAGCGCCCCCTGTAGGAGCAGTGTGACCCCTAAAGAGCGCCCCCTGTAGGAGCAGTGTGTGACCCCTAAAGAGCGCCCCCTGTAGGAGCAGTGTGACCCTAAAGAGCGCCCCCTGTAGGAGCAGTGTGACCCCTGAAAGAGCGCCCCCTGTAGGAGCAGTGTGTGACCCCTAAAGAGCGCCCCCTGTAGGAGCAGTGTGACCCCTAAAGAGCGCCCCCTGTAGGAGCAGTGTGACCCTAAAGAGCGCCCCCTGTAGGAGCAGTGTGACCCCTAAAGAGCGCCCCCTGTAGGAGCAGTGTGTGACCCCTAAAGAGCGCCCCCTGTAGGAGCAGTGTGACCCCTAAAGAGCGCCCCCTGTAGGAGCAGTGTGACCCCTAAAGAGCGCCCCCTGTAGGAGCAGTGTGACCCCTAAAGAGCGCCCCCTGTAGGAGCAGTGTGACCCCTAAAGAGCGCCCCCTGTAGGAGCAGTGTGACCCCTAAAGAGCGCCCCCTTAGTAGGAGCAGTGTGACCCCTAAAGAGCGCCCCCTGTAGGAGCAGTGTGACCCCTAAAGAGCGCCCCCTGTAGGAGCAGTGTGACCCCTAAAGAGCGCCCCCCTGTAGGAGCAGTGTGACCCCTAAAGAGCGCCCCCTGTAGGAGCAGTGTGACCCCTAAAGAGCGCCCCCTGTAGGAGCAGTGTGACCCCTAAAGAGCGCCCCCTGTAGGAGCAGTGTGACCCCTAAAGAGCGCCCCCTGTAGGAGCAGTGTGACCCCTAAAGAGCGCCCCCTGTAGGAGCAGTATGACCCCTAAAGAGCGCCCCCTGTAGGAGTGTGACCTGATCCTCTGTGTTTGTGGAGGTTTTCTCTCTGCTCTTTGGTCTCAGGCTCTTCCTGTTCAGCCTCGTTAAATCAGACGAGAAGAGGAAGAAACAAAAAGAGCCACGACAGACCAGGAAGTGTAAGACCTGGTCTAGACCTGGTCTGGACCAGGTTTAGTCCTAGTTTAGTCCTGGTCTAGTCCTAGTTTAGTCCTGGTTTAGTCCCAGTTTAGTCCCTGTTTAGTACTGATTTAGTCCCGGTTTAGTCCCGGTTTAGTCCCGGTTTAGTCCCGGTTTAGTCCTGGTTTAGTCCTGCTTTAGTCCTGCTTTAGTCCTGGTTTATTCCTGCTTTAGTCCTGCTTTAGTCCTGCTTTAGTCCTGGTTTAGTCCTGGTCTAGTCCTGCTTTAGTCCTGCTTTAGTCCTGGTTTAGTCCTGGTCTAGTCCTGGTTTAGTCCTGGTTTAGTCCTGGTTTAATCCTGGTTTAGTTCTGGTCTAGACCTGGTTTAGTCCTGGTTTAGTCCTGGTTTAATCCTGGTTTAATCCTGGTCTAGTCCTGGTTTAGTCCTGGTTAGTCCTGGTTTAGTCCTGGTTTTAGTTCTGGTTTAATCCTGGTTTAATCCTGGTCTAGACCTGGTTTAGTTTGTTTTCTAGTTTTGACCTATTTTTACACATTATGTAATTGTTGTTTACACGCTCGTGACACGTGGGAGGAGGAGGTGGAGGTGGGGGAGGAGGAGGGAGAGGAGGGAGGAGGAGGGAGAGGAGGACGGAGAGGGAGGGAGGAGGAGGAGGAGGAGGTGGGGGGAGGTGGGGGAGGAGGGGGAGGAGGAGGAGGGAGGAGGAGGACGGAGAGGAGGAGGAGGAGGAGGAGGAGGTGGGGGGGGGGAGGTGGGGGGGGAGGGGGGAGGAG
>JAIEZT010001410.1:330561-372621 GCA_019594935.1 Periophthalmus modestus
GTTCATCTGGATGTTTTCTGGTCAAACGAGCAGCTCCCCGGAGCCGCTCTCCGAAAACTGACCTGTGCATCCACGTGTCGCCATAGCAACCGAGTGTCGCCATAGCAACCGAGAGTCACAAACAAAAACATTTACCTTAGCAACAACATATAAACAAAAGGTGTCGGCTCTGAGCTAAACACGACACGTCACGTCATCAGAGCGTCAGGTGTGTAACGCTCTGGAGGCGGAGTCAGCTGTGCGACGCCATGGAAACGGAACGTTAAAACCACACTGTGGAACATGCTCCATGGAGATAGGCCTGTGGAATATTATAGGAATATTATAGGCCATTTACATGGAAACAGGCAAATAAGAGTCAGGTTTGTGGAGATGCGAGTCGTTCAGAGTAAGGGCACGTGTTTTTTTCATGTTCATTTGGGTAAAAGTTACACACTGGGGCTTTAATCGCAGATGTTTTGCTCAAAAATCCCTTAAAAAACCCTCCTCCCCACGATCCGACTCGTAACCTGCTCTGATGACGTCTCCATGGAGATAAGTGTAACTACACTGCGGAACAATGCAGGCAGAGCAGGACCATCTCCACGGAGACGGGATCCTGCACCAGAAAAGTTCCGCAGTGCAGCTTTTAACCCGTAAACGGTGTGTGTGTCCCCCTGCAGGTGGAGCGACGCCATCGCGCTGTACGACTACGAGGCCATTCACGACGGAGACCTGGGCTTCAAGAAGGGCGACAAGCTCAAGATCGTGGAGGAGTAAGAACGAAATTTAAATTTAATAAAAACGACACATTTTCAGATGCTTTTTTTTTAGTTTATTAAAGTTTATTGTGGAACATTTTTCAGATCTGGAGAATGGTGGAAAGCCAAGTCCATAAGTACAGGACAAGAAGGATTCATCCCCAGCAACTACGTCGCCAAAGACACGCTCGAGACCGAAGAGTACGCATCCTCTGCTCCTTCTGAACCTCCTCTGCTCCTTCTGAACCTCCTCTGCACCTTCTGAACCTCCTCTGCACCTTCTGAACCTCCTCTGCTCCTTCTGAACCTCCTCTGCACCGTCTGAACCTCCTCTGCTCCTTCTGAACGTCCTCTGCTCCTTCTGAACCTCCTCTGCACCTTCTGAACCTCCTCTGCACCTTCTGAACCTCCTCTGCACCTTCTGAACCTCCTCTGCTCCTTCTGAACCTCCCTTCTGCACCGTCCTGAAACGTCTCCTCCTGCTCCTTCTGAACCTCCTCTGCTCCTTCTGAACGTCCTCTGCTCCTTCTGAACCTCCTCTGCACCTTCTGAACCTCCTCTGCACCTTCTGAACCTCCTCTGCACCTTCTGAACCTCCTCTGCTCCTTCTGAACCTCCTCTGCACCTTCTGAACCTCCTCTGCTCCTTCTGAACCTCCTCTGCACCTTCTGAACCTCCTCTGCACCTTCTAAACATCCTCTGCATCATCTCCTCCTCTGCTCCTCCTCTCCTTTGCTCCTCCTCTCCCCCTCTGCTCCTCCTCTCCCTCTGCTCTGCTCCTCCTCCCTCCTCCTCTCACATATCTTTGTTTTTCAATTGGTTCTTTAAAGGCGTGAGCCCCTCTCCTCTCCCCCTCTGCTCCTCCTCTCCTCTGCTCCTCCTCTGCTCCTCTGCTCCTCCTCTCCTCTGCTCCTCTGCTCTGCTCCTCCTCTCCTCTGCTCCTCCTCCTCTCCTCTGCTCCTCCTCCTCTCCTCTGCTCCTCCTCTCCTCTGCTCCTCTGCTCTGCTCCTCCTCTCCTCTGCTCCTCCTCCCTCCTCCTCTCACATATCTTTGTTTTTCAGTTGGTTCTTTAAAAGCGTGAGCAGGAAGGACGCAGAGCGGCAGCTTTTGGCTCCTGGAAACAAAATCGGCGCCTTCATGATCCGAGACAGTGAGACGACGAAGGGTGAGACAGTTTATATGAGACACTAGAGTGAGACAGTTTATATCAGACACTAGAGTGAGACAGTTTATATGAGACACGAGAGTGAGACAGTTTTATATGAGACACTAGAGTGAGACAGTTTATATGAGACACTAGAGTGAGACAGTTTATATGAGACACTAGAGTGAGACAGTTTATATCAGACACAAGAGTGAGACAGTTTTATATCAGACACTAGAGTGAGACAGTTTATATGAGACACGAGAGTGAGACAGTTTATATGAGACATTAGAGTGAGACAGTTTATATGAGACACTAGAGTGAGACAGTTTATATGAGACACGAGAGTGAGACAGTTTATATGAGACATTAGAGTGAGACAGTTTATATGAGACACTAGAGTGAGACAGTTTATATGAGACACGAGAGTGAGACAGTTTATATGAGACATTAGAGTGAGACAGTTTATATGAGACACTAGAGTGAGACAGTTTATATCAGACACTAGAGTGAGACAGTTTATATGAGACACGAGAGTGAGACAGTTTATATCAGACACTAGAGTGAGACAGTTTATATGAGACACGAGAGTGAGACAGTTTTATATGAGACACTAGAGTGAGACAGTTTATATGAGACACTAGAGTGAGACAGTTTATATGAGACACTAGAGTGAGACAGTTTATATGAGACACTAGAGTGAGACAGTTTATATCAGACACGAGAGTGAGACAGTTTTATATCAGACACTAGAGTGAGACAGTTTATATGAGACACGAGAGTGAAACAGTTTATATGAGACACTAGAGTGAGACAGTTTATATGAGACACTAGAGTGAGACAGTTTATATGAGACACTAGAGTGAGACAGTTTATATCAGACACGAGAGTGAGACAGTTTATATCAGACACTAGAGTGAGACAGTTTATATGAGACACGAGAGTGAGACAGTTTATATGAGACATTAGAGTGAGACAGTTTATATGAGACACTAGAGTGAGACAGTTTATATGAGACACGAGAGTGAGACAGTTTATATGAGACACTAGAGTGAGACAGTTTATATGAGACACTAGAGTGAGACAGTTTATATGAGACACTAGAGTGAGACAGTTTATATCAGACACGAGAGTGAGACAGTTTATATGAGACACTAGAGTGAGACAGTTTATATCAGACACAAGAGTGAGACAGTTTATATCAGACACTAGAGTGAGACAGTTTCTATCAGACACTAGAGTGAGACAGTTTATATGAGACACTAGAGTGAGACAGTTTATATGAGACACTAGAGTGAGACAGTTTATATCAGACACTAGAGTGAGACAGTTTATATGAGACACTAGAGTGAGACAGTTTATATCAGACACTAGAGTGAGACAGTTTATATCAGACATATCATTATCATTGAATCATATATCATTAAACAGACCTACAGCTCCCCCTGGTGGTGACAGGAGAGTAGGAACAAGAAGCTTCAAACGCCTCAAGTGACTGAAGTTTTACCCACAGACATGTTTAAAGACTTTTTGGATCTTTCTCCAGTGACATATCGTGACTCTGTGCAGCGCCTCTCACGCCCCTGCTGGTGGCTCTGTGTGTTGCAGGCAGTTACTCTCTGTCCGTGCGGGACCTCGACCCTCAGGCCGGGGACACGGTCAAACATTATAAGATCAGGACTCTGGACAACGGCGGGTTCTACATCTCCCCCAGAATCACCTTCCAGACCCTGCAGGAGCTCGTCAGCCATTACAAGAGTCAGTCTGAGCTAAAGTCTAACACCACGGGAGGACGGGAGGGCATCTGGTGTAACCGTCTGTTTCCTCCACAGAGCAGGGCGACGGTTTGTGCCAGGCCCTCACTTCAGCCTGTATCAACCCCAAACCCGAGAAGCCCTGGGAGAAAGACGCCTGGGAGATCCCCCGGTCCTCCCTGAAACTGGACAGGAGACTCGGAGCGGGACAGTTTGGAGAAGTGTGGATGGGTGAGACAGTTTGGAGAAGTGTGGATGGGTGAGACAGTTTGGAGAAGTGTGGATGGGTGAGACAGTTTGGAGAAGTGTGGATGGGTGAGACAGTTTGGAGAAGTGTGGATGGGTGAGACAGTTTGGAGAAGTGTGGATGGGTGAGACAGTTTGGAGAAGTGTGGATGGGTGAGACAGTTTGGTGAAGTGTGGATGGGTGAGACAGTTTGTAGAAGCGTGGATGGGTGAGACAGTTTGGAGAAGTGTGGATGGGTGAGACAGTTTGGAGAAGTGTGGATGGGTGAGACAGTTTGGAGAAGTGTGGATGGGTGAGACAGTTTGGAGAAGTGTGGATGGGTGAGACAGTTTGGAGAAGTGTGGATGGGTGAGACAGACAGTTTGGAGAAGTGTGGATGGGTGAGACAGTTTGGAGAAGTGTGGATGGGTGAGACAGTTTGGAGAAGTGTGGATGGGTGAGACAGTTTGGAGAAGTGTGGATGGGTGAGACAGTTTGGAGAAGTGTGGATGGGTGAGACAGTTTGGAGAAGTGTGGATGGGTGTGAGACAGTTTGGAGAAGTGTGGATGGGTGAGACAGTTTGGAGAAGTGTGGATGGGTTGAGACAGTTTGGAGACGTGTGGATGGGTGAGACAGTTTGGAGAAGTGTGGATGGGTGAGACAGTTTGGAGAAGTGTGGATGGGTGAGACAGACAGTTTGGAGAAGTGTGGATGGGTGAGACAGTTTGGAGAAGTGTGGATGGGTGAGACAGACAGTTTGGAGAAGTGTGGATGGGTGAGACAGTTTGGAGAAGTGTGGATGGGTGAGACAGTTTGGAGACGTGTGGATGGGTGAGACAGTTTGGAGAAGTGTGGATGGGTGAGACAGTTTGGAGAAGTGTGGATGGGTGAGACAGTTTGGAGAAGTGTGGATGGGTGAGACAGTTTGGAGAAGTGTGGATGGTGAAGTGTGGGAGAGACAGTTTGGTGAAGTGTGGATGGGTGGTGTGAGACAGTTTGGAGACGTGTGGATGGGTGAGACAGTTTGGAGAAGTGTGGATGGGTGAGACAGTTTGGAGAAGTGTGGATGGGTGAGACAGTTTGGAGAAGTGTGGATGGGTGAGACAGTTTGGAGAAGTGTGGATGGGTGAGACAGTTTGGAGAAGTGTGGGTGGGTGAGACAGTTTGGAGAAGTGTGGATGGGTGAGACAGTTTGGAGAAGTGTGGATGGGTGAGACAGTTTGGAGAAGTGTGGGTGGGGTGAGACAGTTTGGAGAAGTGTGGATGGGTGAGACAGTTTGGAGAAGTGTGGATGGGTGAGACAGATAAAACACTGTGAAATGTCAGTTTTAAAGTCTCTGAACTTGATCTTTATCGTCTTAAAAACGTGAAAAACTCGTTCATTTCATTATTTTGTTTCTTCTCATTTCGTTTGTGGTGAAGACGACACGATTCTCTGCAACTGTAGATTATTCCAGTCAGAGATGTTATTTAAATATTTATTACGCTCTAAAATTAGCATTAGCATTAGCGCCGAAAATAGACTGTATAAATGGACGTAGCTAACCTGCTAGCCGCCACTTTCCAAACAGGAAGTGATCATGGTGCACTTCCTGCTCCATCGACTCATCATGTTGGTCTTAAATGTTCGTATTAACCCTCTACATGATCCTGGGGTTTTTATTTCACGTCTGTGTCTGTAAATCAACATATGAACATTAATAACGACGTCGCTCCTGTTAGCGTTAGCAACAGGTTTGATTGACAGCGTTGCTAAGCTCTCGCTCCCTGCTAAACCAGAGGTGTGGGCGGGAAGGGGCGTTACCTTCAACAACCTCGCTCCTGATTGGCTCTTTGGTTGCTATGATACTCACTATGATGTAACTCGTCTCCAGATTAGCCGCTAACTGCTTTAGCCTCGATTAGCTTCATTTGGAGCTCAGTCCACTTCTTTACAGTCCATCGTTCCACCTCTAGATGGAGCTCACGTTCTATTTTCACCGCTCTGATGAAACTAAACTGGACTTGATTTGATAAAAGTTCGTGGCGCGGCTCGTTCCTCTTGAATCTGACGAGTTCTCGTGTTTCCAGCGACTTACAACAAACACACGAAGGTGGCGGTGAAGACGATGAAGCCGGGGAGCATGTCTGTGGAGGCCTTCATGATGGAGGCCAACCTGATGAAGACTCTGCAGCACGACAAGCTGGTGCGACTCAACGCCGTGGTGACCAAAGAGGAGCCCAATCTACATCATCACCGAGTTCATGGAGAAAGGTGAGGTCGTCGGGAGTTAAAGGGACACTGTGTCACTTTTCCACCGGCTGAGAGACTGACTCGTGTCTTTGTGCAGGGAGTTTGTTGGATTTTCTGAAGAGCGACGAAGGAAACCGCGTCCAGCTCCCGAAACTCATCGACTTCTCCGCTCAGGTAAAACTAGTCAGACATACAGGACTAAACCAGGACTAAACCGGGACTAAACCAGGACTAAACCGGGACTAAACCAGGTCTAAACCAGGTCTAAACCAGGACTAAACCAGGACTAAACCAGGACTAAACCAGGACTAAACTAGGACTAAACCAGGTCTAAACCAGGACTAAACCAGGGACTAAACCAGGACTAAACTAGGACTAAAACCAGGACTAAACCAGGACTAAACCAGGACTAAACTAGGACTAAACCAGGACTAAACCAGGACTAAACCAGGACTAAACCAGGACTAAACCAGGACTAAACTAGGACTAAACCAGGTCTAAACCAGGACTAAACCAGGACTAAACCAGGACTAAACCAGGTCTAAACCAGGACTAAACCAGGTCTAAACCAGGACTAAACCAGGACTAAACCAGGACTAAACCAGGACTAAACTAGGACTAAACCAGGTCTAAACCAGGACTGAACCAGGACTAAACCAGGACTAAACCAGGACTAAACCAGGACTAAACCAGGACTAAACCAGGTCTAAACCACAACTAAACCAGGACTAAACCAGGTCTAAACCAGGACTAAACCAGGACTAAACCAGGACTAAACCAGGTCTAAACCAGGTCTAAACCAGGTCTAAACCAGGACTAAACCAGGACTAAACCAGGACTAAACCAAATCTAAACCAGGACTAAACCAGGACCAAACCAGGACTAAACCAGGACCAAACCAGGACCAAACCAGGACCAAACCAGGACTGAACCAGGACCAAACCAGGACCAAACCAGGACCAAACCAGGACTAAACCAGGACTAAACCAGGACTAAAAGGTTAAAGGTCATAAAAGATTCAGATGCATTTGCTGTATTTAAAACAGCAGCTGAGATGAAACACAGACCTACAGCTCCCCCTGGTGGTGTCAGAGGAGAAGGAACAAAACGCTTCAAATGCCTGACGTGACAAACCTGGTGTGATGTGCAGGAGTTTCATCAGATGCAGCTGATTGTGATAGTGGTTCTGAAGGGGGAGGGGCTTAGCACAGAGAGTAAAAGGGGGAGGGGCTTAGCACAGAGAGTAAAAGGGGGAGGGGCTTAGCACAGAGAAGTCGGACGTGTTAATATGTTGTTTTTGGGTGAATATAACATTTTCAAAACAATAAAAGGAAACATGGATCTGAATATGTTACAGTTAATCCCCCATAGAAGTAAAATACTTCCTGTTTTAAAGACGTTGTTTGTTTTGTTGAGCAGATCGCAGAGGGCATGGCGTACATCGAGCAGAGGAACTACATCCACAGAGACCTGCGCGCCGCCAACATCCTGGTCAACAAGTCTCTGGTCTGTAAGATCGCAGACTTCGGACTGGCCCGGATCATCGAGGACAACGAGTACACAGCCAGAGAGGGTACGACCGGGACTGAACCGGGACTGAACCAGGACTACACCGGGACTACACCGGGACTACACCGGGACTACACCGGGACTGAACCAGGGACTAAACCAGGACTACCCCGGGACTACACCGGGACTAAACCGGGACTAAACTGGGACTACACCGGGACTAAACCGGGGCTACACTGGGACTAAACCGGGACTACACCGGGACTACACCGGGACTGAACCGGGACTACACCGGGACTACACCGGGACTGAACCGGGACAAAACCAGGGACTAAACCGGGACTACACCAGGACTACACCGGGACTAAACCGGGACTAATCCAGGACTAAACCGGGACTGAACCAGGACTAAACCGGGACTAAACCGGGACTAAACGAGGGACTAAACCGGGACTAAACCAGGACTAAAACAGGACTAAAACAGGACTAAATCAGTTTCTAATACGTTTGTTTATTTGTTTTTTCCAGGAGCCAAATTCCCGATCAAGTGGACGGCTCCCGAGGCCATAAACTACGGCTCTTTCACCATAAAGTCCGACGTTTGGTCCTTTGGGATTTTACTCACTGAGATCATCAGCTACGGACGCACCCCTACCCAGGTTGAGAGCGGCCACTCTGATGACATCACAGCCTCCTGTGGTCATGTGACAGGGGAAGGAGGTGGTTTAGTCCTGGTTTAGTCCTGGTTAGTCCTGGTTTAGTCCTGGTTCGGTCCTGGTTCAGTCTGGTTTAATCTGGTTTAGACCTGGTTTAGTCCTGGTTATAGTCCTGGTTTAGTCTTGGTTTAGTCCTGGTTTAGTCCTGGTTTAGTCCTGGTTTAGACCTGCGTTTAGTCCTGGTTTAGTCCTGGTTTAGTTATGGTTTTAGTCCTGATTTAGTCCTGGTTTAGTCCTGGTTTAGTTCTGGTTTAGTCCTGGTTTAGTCCTGTTTAGTCCTGGTTTAGTTCTGGTTTAGTCCTGGTTTAGACCTGGTTTAGTCCTGGTTAGACCTGGTTTAGTCCTGGTTTAGTCCTGGTTTAGTCTGGTTTAGACCTGGTTTAGTCCTGGTTTAGACCTTGGTTTAGTCCTGGTTTAGGTCCTGGTTTAGACCTGGTTTAGTCCTGGTTTAGACCTGGTTTAGTCCTGGTTTAGTTCTGGTTTAGTCCTGGTTTAGACCTGGTTTAGTCCTGGTTTGGTCCTGGTTAGTCCTGGTTCAGTCCTGGTTTAGTCTGGGTTAGTCCTGGTTTAGTTCTGGTTTAGTCTTGGTTTAGTCCTGGTTTAGTCCTGGTTAGACCTGGTTAACCATGGTTTTAGTCCTGGTTTAGTCTGTTTTAGACTGGTTTAGTCCTGGTTTAGTCCTGGTTTCGACCGGTTTAGTCCTGGTTTAGTCTGGTTTAGTCCTGGTTTAGTCCTGGTTCAGTCCTTGGTTAGTCTGGTTTAGTCCTGGTTTAGTCCTGTTTAGACCTGGTTTAAACCTGGTTTAGTCCTGGTTTAGACCTGGTTTAGTCCTGGTTTAGTCCTGGTTTAGTCTTGGTTTAGTCCTGGTTTAGTCTTGGTTTAGACCTGTTTTAGTCCTGGTTTAGACCTGGTTTAGTCTGGTTTTAAGTCCTGGTTCAGTCCGGTTTAGTCTGGTTTAGTCTGATTTAGACCTGGTTTAGTCCTGGTTTAGTCCTGGTTTAGACCTGGTTTAATCCTGGTTTAGTCCTGGTTTAGTCCTGGTTTAGTCCTGGTTTAGTCCTGGTTTAGTCTTGGTTTAGTCCTGGTTTAGTCCTGGTTCAGTCCTGGTTTAGTCTTGGTTTAGTCCTGGTTTAGTCCTGTTTTAGACCTTGTTTAAACCTGGTTTAGTCCTGGTTTAGTCTGGTTAGACCTGGTTTAGTCTTGGTTTAGTCTGGTTTAGTCTTGGTTTAGACCTGGTTTTGTCATGGTTTAGACCTGGTTTAGTCCTGGTTTAGTCCTGGTTCAGTCCTGGTTTAATCCTGTTTAGACCTGTTAGTCCTGTTTAGTCCTAGTTTAGTCTTGGTTTAGTCTGGTTTAGTCCTGGTTTAGTCATGGTTTAGACCTGGTTTAGTCCTGGTTTAGTCCTGGTTTAGTTTGGTTTAGACCTGGTTTGTCTGATTTAGTCCTGGTTAGTAGTCTGGTTTAGTTCTGGTTTAGTCATGGTTTAGTCCTGGTTTTAGTCCTGATTTAGACTGGTTTAGTCCTGGTTTTAGTCCTGTTTAGACATGGTTTAATCTGGTTTAGTCCTGGTTTAGTCTGGTTTAGTCCTGGTTTAGTCCTCGGTTTAGTCTTGGTTTAGTCTGGTTTAGTCCTGGTTCAGTCTTGGTTTAGTCTTGGTTTTAGTCCTGGTTTAGTCCTGTTTTAGACCTTTTTTAAACTGGTTTAGTCCTGGTTTAGTCCTGGTTTAGTCCTGGTTTAGACCTGGTTTAGTCTTGGTTTAGTCCTGGTTTAGTCTTGGTTTAGACCTGGTTTAGTCCTGGTTTAGTCCTGGTTCAGTCCTGGTTTAATCCTGGTTTAGACCTGGTTTAGTCCTGGTTTAGTCCTGGTTTAGTCTTGGTTTAGTCCTGGTTTAGTCCTGGTTTAGTCCTGGTTTAGACCTGGTTTAGTCCTGGTTTAGTCCTGGTTTAGTTCTGGTTTAGACCTGGTTTAGTCCTGATTTAGTCCTGGTTTAGTCCTGGTTTAGTTCTGGTTTAGTCCTGGTTTAGTCCTGGTTTAGTCCTGGTTTAGTCCTGGTTTAGTTCTGGTTTAGTCCTGGTTTAGACCTGGTTTAGTCCTGGTTTAGACCTGGTTTAGTCCTGGTTTAGTCCTGGTTTAGTCCTGGTTTAGACCTGGTTTAGTCCTGGTTTAGACCTGGTTTAGTCCTGGTTTAGTCCTGATTTAGACCTGGTTTAGTCCTGGTTTAGACCTGGTTTAGTCCTGGTTTAGTCCTGGTTTAGTCCTGGTTTAGACCTGGTTTAGTCCTGGTTTAGTTCTGGTTTAGTCCTGGTTTAGACCTGGTTTAGTCCTGGTTTGGTCCTGGTTTAGTCCTGGTTCAGTCCTGGTTTAGTCCTGGTTTAGTCCTGGTTTAGTTCTGGTTTAGTCTTGGTTTAGACCTGGTTTTGTCCTGGTTTAGACCTGGTTTAGTCCTGGTTTAGTCCTGGTTCAGTCCTGGTTTAATCCTGGTTTAGACCTGGTTTAGTCCTGGTTTAGTCCTGGTTAGTCTTGGTTTAGTCCTGGTTTAGTCCTGGTTTAGTCCTGGTTTAGACCTGGTTTAGTCCTGGTTTAGTCCTGGTTTAGTTCTGGTTTAGACCTGGTTTAGTCCTGATTTAGTCCTGGTTTAGTCCTGGTTTAGTTCTGGTTTAGTCCTGGTTTAGTCCTGGTTTAGTCTGGTTTAGTCCTGGTTTAGTTTGGTTTAGTCCTGGTTTAGACCTGGTTTAGTCCTTGTTTAGTCCTGGTTAGTCCTGGTTTAGTCCTGGTTTAGACCTGGTTTTGTCCTGGTTTAGACCTGGTTTAGTCCTGGTTTAGTCCTGATTTAGACCTGGTTTAGTCCTGGTTTAGACCTGGTTTTAGTCCTGTTTTAGTCCTGGTTTAGTCCTGGTTTTAGTCCTGGTTTAGACCTGGTTTAGTCCTGGTTTAGTTCTGGTTTAGTCCTGGTTTAGACCTGGTTTAGTCCTGGTTTGGTCCTGGTTTAGTCCTGGTTCAGTCCTGGTTTAGTCCTGGTTTAGTCCTGGTTTAGTTCTGGTTTAGTCTTGGTTTAGTCCTGGTTTAGTCCTGGTTTAGACCTGGTTTAGTCCTGGTTTAGTCCTGGTTTCGACCTGGTTTAGTCCTGGTTTAGTCCTGGTTTAGTCCTGGTTTAGTCCTGGTTCAGTCCTGGTTTAGTCTTGGTTTAGTCCTGGTTTAGTCCTGTTTTAGACCTGGTTTAAACCTGGTTTAGTCCTGGTTTAGACCTGGTTTAGTCCTGGTTTAGTCCTGGTTTAGTCCTGGTTTAGTCCTGGTTTAGTCTTGGTTTAGTCCTGGTTTAGTCTTGGTTTAGACCTGGTTTAGTCCTGGTTTAGACCTGGTTTAGTCCTGGTTTAGTCCTGGTTCAGTCCTGCTTTAGTCCTGGTTTAGTCCTGATTTAGACCTGGTTTAGTCCTGGTTTAGTCCTGGTTTAGACCTGGTTTAATCCTGGTTTAGTCCTGGTTTAGTCCTGATTTAGACCTGGTTTAGTCCTGATTTAGACCTGGTTTAGACCTGGTTTAATCCTGGTTTAGTCCTGGTTTAATCTTGGTTTAGTCCTGGTTTAGTCCTGGTTCAGTCCTGGTTTAGTCTTGGTTTAGTCCTGGTTTAGTCCTGTTTTAGACCTGGTTTAAACCTGGTTTAGTCCTGGTTTAGTCCTGGTTTAGTCCTGGTTTAGACCTGGTTTAGTCCTGGTTTAGTCCTGGTTTAGTCTTGGTTTAGTCCTGGTTTAGTCTTGGTTTAGACCTGGTTTTGTCCTGGTTTAGACCTGGTTTAGTCCTGGTTTAGTCCTGGTTCAGTCCTGGTTTAGTCCTGGTTTAGTCCTGGTTTAGACCTGGTTTAGTCCTGGTTTAGTCCTGGTTTTGACCTGGTTTAGTCCTGGTTTAGTCCTGGTTTAGTCTTGGTTTAGTCCTGGTTTAGTCTTGGTTTAGACCTGGTTTTGTCCTGGTTTAGACCTGGTTTAGTCCTGGTTTAGTCCTGGTTTAGACCTGGTTTAATCCTGGTTTAGTCCTGGTTTAGTCTTGGTTTAGTCCTGGTTTAGTCCTGGTTTAGACCTGGTTTAGTCCTGGTTTAGTCCTGGTTTAGTCCTGGTTTAGTCCTGGTTTAGTCCTGGTTTAGTCTTGGTTTAGTCCTGGTTTAGTCCTGGTTTAGACCTGGTTTAGTCCTGGATTAGTCCTGGATTAGTCCTGGATTAGTCCTGGTTTAGTCCTGGTTTAGTCCTGGTTTAGTCCTGGTTTAGTCCACATAGAGTTGGGTGTTTTGGTGACAAACATTATTATTTTGTTGAAATCTCCATATATCAGAGGCCCCACCCACTTCTCCTGTTGAGTGACAGGTGAATTTAACCAATCACAGTGAAGTGTGACATTTCAGAAGAAGCAGATCACTTTGAAAACCTCGTACAGGTCACACAAATACAAAAAGTCTTTGTGAATCATGATAAAATCGATATCTTGACGTGGCTTTTTGTCGTATCGCAGACCCTCATCACCCGTCTGCTTCTGTTCCTCCAGGGATGACCAACCCCGAGGTGATCCGGGCCCTGGAGAAGGGATACCGGATGCAGCGTCTGGAGTGCTGTCCCTCGGAGCTGTACGAGATCATGCTGGAGTGCTGGAAGAACAAACCCGAGGACAGGCCCACCTTTGACTATCTGCAGAGCGTCTTAGAAGACTTCTACACCGCCACGGAGAGCCAGTACCAGCAGCAGCCCTGACGCCCCCTGCAGGTCCACGCCGGGCACAGCAGAGCACGACGGTGACGACGAGGGACACGGCCAGAACGCAACACGGCAGACGGGAAACAAAATGGACCCTGCACAAAGTGGAGCTGTGTCTGCAGACGCTCCACTCGCTCACATCTGATACTAAAAAAACTAAATATGACAGTTTATTCATTTACATCAGCTACGAGGTTAAAATGGAGTGACCACACTGACCCGGGACAGTCCCACTTTGAGCCCTGTGTCCCCTGTCCCAGCAGATTCACACAAGAAATGTCCCAGATGTTTCTATTTTTGACCAATCTGATCCCCACCAGAGTTAAACAGGGAAATAGTGCGATTTGTTTAACTAAAATACAGAAAAATGAGCTTGTAAAAACAAAAAAATGCTCTGACAGAAGTGCTTTTTCAGTTTTATTTATAAAAAACATCCCGACCCGGTGTGTCCCAGTTTGGACTTTTGAAAATCCGGTGGCTCTGGGTTAAAGTGCATTTGACAGATTCATGTTTTTTTATTTTTCTGACTCGGTTTGGTGGATAGAACCTGACGTAAAACTTCCTGACGTAAACTTTCAGCAGAGTTTTACATCAGTGAAGTGGCAGAAATCCGCGTCGCCGTGTTTGTCCTCTAGGGGCAGTATAAACACATAGAGCAGCGCCATAATATAAGAATAAAAAGATCAAATTAAAGCCTCAGAGCAGCTCAACACGTCGACACATCAGAGCCAATGTCGGAGCAGTTTGAGGAACGTTAAAGAGCCTCTGCAGCATCACAGCGGCCTCCAGGGGGCGCTAGGTGAGCTCTGGAGACGCCAAAGTAAAGCCTCTCTCTCAGGGATGAGGCAGGTCCCTCCCTCTGGAGCGTCTTCTGCCATATTTGGTGTAAAACGTCTGTAGCATGTCAGAGCTAGCTGGTTAGCATAGTTAGCATCATGCAGAGTCGCCATGGATACGGGAAAAACAAATCTCACAATCCAATATCACTTCAGTTCTGTCCTTTTAACTTCACAAGCTGCACTTCTGCTGCTCACGATCCCAAAATATTTAATTAAAAATGTAACGTAAAAGTGCTCAGTGTGTCAGCCGGTCAGCCACAAGAGCAGCCACACAAGTTTAAAGATCGATTTAACCAAATAAATGTGTTCCTTGTTTGTTTTTATCTGTCAAATCCACTTTAACCCCACAAACACGTGACCCGACCCGTCCCGACCCATCCCGACCCGTCCCGACCCGTCCCGACCCGTCCCGACCCGTCCCGACCCGTCCCGTCCCGACCCGTCCCGACCCGTCCCGACCCGTCCCGTCCGCTTGAGGTCGATGTTTTGGTCGTGCAGTAACACCCCCTCCCACATGATGGCGCTGTGACCTGGAATAGATCGTGAACAACATCGATCATTTTTAAATCCACATCTGAACTGTGAATTTCGGGGCCGCTGCAGTGAAAAGGTTTTGATTATTTTAATTAACGGTGTTGCTTTTATTTATAGTGTGGCTGAGTTTCTCCTTTTTGTGCCTTTAAAGAACCGATACTACGCAAAAGTGACTCTTCTGAGCTTTAATCCATGATCTAATGTCCCTCCTCAAAAACAGACCTGAGTCGTGTTTGTTTCATTCACATGTTTGAGTCTCACTTTATTATCAGTCTGTAACATCTACAAAGCTCAAAATGCTCTGTTCCACCTTGTGATGTCATCAAGTGGTAGTTTTGAAGTGAACATCTCCTTTGACCTTTAGTTCAGTCGAGATCGGCAGCTCTAGGTCTGAAATTACCATCCAAATGATTCTAGAAATGAAGGTGTGTGGAGTTTAAAAACACAGGAGCACTTCCTGTGTCACCACATGATGACATCACAAGGTGGAACAGAGTGTTTTCGTCTGTCAAACATGTGTGAATGAAACAAAACTCCAGGTCTGTTTGACGAGGAAACATTGGTGCATTATGGAACTTTAAAGAAAATATTTTGTCTTTGTTTTAACTTTTTTTTAAATTAAATACGTTTCTGAAGATTAATTTATTCGTGCAGTCGTCCCTCTGCACTTATAACTTATTGGTACCACAGATGTGAATATTGATACTTTGCAGAGACATCACACTGGGGGGAGTGTACATGTGTGTCTATGGCTGAATGTTTAGCTGTTGCTCACATGAGCAAACTGAAAACTCAAGAAAAAACACAGAAGTGATTCAGGAGTTTGATTTTATACAATTATTGTTTGAGAGGAACTTAACACAAACCACGTGTCGTGGTTCAGATCATTCGGATCTTTAGGGTCAGACTGTGGTAAAACAAAACTCAGACAGAGCAGTGCCTCCTGTTAGCCCCCCGTTGATGACATCATCTGCAAAGTATCATTAACTCTGAAAAGCTAAAATAGTGTCTTAATTGAGATTTTCCTCACTGAGCTTCTTTTAGACAGAGCTTGTGCTTTTGTAAATATAAAACTTTTATGTTTGAGCTTCAGATTCTAGAGTTTTTAATAAAGACACAAAAAAACACAAACATGATTTAGTCTTTTCTTCTGTTCACAAAACATTTACACTGCATAAAAACACAAATACATGGCACACATTTTCTCTGCACATTTTCTCATGTTTTCTCAAACATGCACAACATGGAGACGTGACTTTTATAGAATGTTTTGTAGAAATATAAACTATAGTGGCATCAAAACAGCAACAGTGCAACATGGTTATGATTCTGTTCTGACGTTTCGTTGAGACTGTACGTCCCGTTTTGTCTCGATAAACCCTGATCCACACTGGTCCTTCTGCTGAGGAGGAGACATTTCAGGTTCATTCAAAAGTGCCTCTTTAATCAACAGAACCTCACAAAAACATAAAGTGATTCAAACGTTTAGAAACACTGAGCACAGACTCATGGAGACGCTGTATAACTCAAGAGTACTGCTACTTCAACATAAATATTACTCAACTAGGAGTAAAAGTATGCCCCTAGAAAAGTACAATTTCTTTAAAAAAGTGACTTAAGTACTACTACTACTACCACTACTACTACTACTATTACTACTACTACCACTGCTGCTGCTGAGTGCCACTCTCCACAGTTTACTGCAGAAACATGAGGTTTAATGTTACAGATGTGAGCGTCTAATTTGAAAATAAATTTGTACTTCTCACTTTATTTAATGGAGTATTTAGTAATTTACTTTTTTTTATAATAAATCTAAAATAAAAAATGATTTTTCTCACTGCTCATGTTTTCACTTCCTTCCGCTGACGTCACGTATGACACGTATTCAAGATGGCGGCCGCGGGGATGGTGAGTGGAGCAGTAACTCTTTCTTCAACTGTTCGCCCCAAAAACTGCCCGATTTAAGCCACAAACCCCCCGTCCTCGGCCCGCGGTGGCTCGGTCTGGACGCTGCTCGTGTGTGAGGGTTGTGTTTATCAGCGGCAGCGGGATGTTTGTCTCGTTTTTAGCTCTTCCTGTGAGGATGTTGTCGCTGTGGCTAAGTTAGCATGAGGCTAACACTGAGCGAAAGTGTCTCACAGACTCGAGTCAAAAACACATCTGTGGGTTTTTCTCAGGCCTGGACTGTGATTTTAAACATCCTGAGTTCATTTATATTTTCTTAAATTGTGCTTATTTGCTCAAATGTTCAGTATTGTGTGGCTGTAGCTTAGCTGTTAGCTCTGTGTGCTAGTTTGGCTCGTTCATGTGGAGTTTGTGACAGTTTCAAACAAAGATTTTCTGATCAAATTAAAAAAATACGCCCGAACAAGTAAATGTATGATGTTTTATATTTATTAATTAATGTCAAAACGACAGAAGCTGCTGTCAGTGTTTGGGATTCGTTGTGTAAATGCAAATCTTTACCACACAGTTTCATATTTGAATAATCAGACATATTATGGAAATTGCCTCTTTTTGTGCTTTATTCTCCATCTTGTTTTTTGTCCTGACTCTGGTATTTGGACGAGTTTAAATTGTATAAACTGTTCTTCAACACAGCAGCCCAAGTACAATCAGGATCAGAGATGTAGGCCTGTCACAGTAATCACTGTATCGACTCACATGAAGCTGGAACAATATGTTTTGGGGCTCAGTATTTACCGTGTCTATAATTTCTTTACAAAAATTAGGAGAATTTTGCCATTTTTAAGTCATGTGATAAGATCTGAGGTGTAGAGGGCTGAATGCATCACTTCTGTGGCTAATTATTGGTTCATTTTGTTCATCTTTATTGCAGCTCATGCCTGATGTTACTGTTTAAACATGTTCTGCTTTATTTCAGCTCAGTCAGTGACATGAAGTCACTTATCTATCTGGACTATCTTCACTGTGGCGATATAACGTGCTTTAAAGTTTGTTATCATGACAGGTTTAGGCGGATGTCACCAAATCAGACTCTGCTATCATGATTATTATGACAAGAAATGCAGTGATATATATATTTTTTCATGATGACACCAACTAACAGTCCAATCTTATCTACTGTCACACATCGTC
This sequence comes from Periophthalmus modestus, assembly GCA_019594935.1. Lineage (NCBI taxonomy): Eukaryota > Metazoa > Chordata > Actinopteri > Gobiiformes > Gobiidae > Periophthalmus > Periophthalmus modestus. The sequence goes on from JAIEZT010001410.1 coordinate 348,095, forward strand.
CATCACCGTCTTGAGTTTGTGAGCAAGTTTATAAACCTCCAGATAAAAAAGTACTGTGCTCTGGGGATGGACAAAAAATTTATTAAATTGATTAATCAAATTTGAAGTTCAGATCGATTTGTTTGGAAGGAAATAGATTTTTTCCCACTTTGTTGCATCGGAAATGGCACTGAAAAGAAAAGGTGCTCACTGCAGTCACGGGGACCAAAGTTTGTGAAAATAACTTTATAGTGGATCAGGTTGGATTTAGGAGAGATGACGTCATCGGCTCAGGATCAAATGTGAGACACTTTACAAAACTGTCCAGACCTGAGGAATGTCTCTAGAGATGCACTGACAAACAATATTTAAAAAAAAACCAAAAAAAGAGCTGGAGAACAATCTGATAAGCAGCTGGGTCACGACTGAAGGATTTGAATGAACGTTTACGAGGTGTTTTAGTTCTGTGAGGCATTAAGTAACACAAAACATATTCAGAACACTTTTATTTTCAATACGCCAAACGCTCCCCTCCCTTTGCTCTCTGTGCTAAGTCCCTCCCCCTTCAGAGCTACTATCACAACACAATCAGCTGCATCTCGATAATGAAACTACTGCACATCACACCAGGTTTGTCACGTCATAGTGCACAGTTTTGTGTCATGTTTTTATATATTTATGGAGAATTGTCATGTGGAGCATCGGTGATGTAGGTTTGTGGGCGGAGCTTCGTACAGGACCTTACAGCTAAACGCAAGAAGGGTTTGAGTAGGGCCCGGGAGAGATCACTAGATTACTCAAACATGCATGGATGACATATTAAACCTCTTCAGACGTGTTTTCGATGAGGAACAGTGTTAGAACATGGAAGATTTGGCAGAAATCCTCCTCTTTAAAATCTTAAAGTCTCCTTTAGTTCGTCATTGAGTGAACTGAACGTCATGACGATACAATCCTGATCTCTGTAGGCGTGGATTAGCCGTAGACAAACGAGTTATTCCTGCTCAACACAGAGCCCAACGAGAGAGAACTGTTAGAACTACAGTGTGGATGGTGTAGTCCACTTTTAGAGCTGGTTGAGCCTGGGGGATGGGCCAAATTAGATTATTTTCTTTGCTGATACTGATATCCGATATTTGGCCCGCTGCTGTGGCTGATACTGATGTTTTATTTCACATTTAAAATCCACGTCGAGTAGAGATGGGACAAGATCTCGTGCCGTGAGATCTCCCAAAGTCAAATTATCACGAGACTGTGACCACATGGAGAAAAAAAACAGTCTCATAAGTTTTTTTCCTCAGTTTTTGCAGAGTAACATATTCAGACAGAGGACACTTTAAACTCTGTTCGTTTTTATTTCGTGGCGACGGCACCAACAAAAAAATCTGTGCTTAAAAAAGTTAGTGGAATAATATAATCAAATATACGTCTGTGTGATTCAGTGTGGAACATACTGGGTTTTTCTCACTTAAACAAAGAGGAATTTAGGCCTCGTTCTCCATTTTTACAAAAGTTAATTTGTGATCGTTACTTTAACTTTAGATGAATGTGAGCGTCGCTGTTCGCGGTGGGACGAGACAGAATTTTCACGAGACGAGATTTTGATCAGATCGAGTCACGTGATTTTTATCTGTTTACATTTTTAAAATATTGTGTTGTGAATGTGTTTAATGTGTTTTCTTCACATACTTTTGATTGGCTAAATGCCGTTAACCTTTAAAACACCAATTCTGCCGTAAATCCCCACATGCATCACTCCTGATTCAATACAAGACGACAACATGTGCATTACACTTCAGGTTTATTATTTAAATGATGACGTGAAACCGGATGTGCTCGGTCTGTCTCTGGCTCCTCCCCCTTCTCCTGCTGCACTGTACGAGCGCGGTGTTGAGAGGGACGCAGATGGAGGCATAGCGCTTCTTCTTTCTTACTTTAAACTAAGTGGCATATTGTTATTTTATTCCAGAAGTTCCCGTGGGCGCTGCCATCGTCATTTGAGTTGTATTATTTTTGAGCTGCAGATCTTGACAGTAAATTAGTTCTGTCTGGACTTCAGAGCCGTTTTAAAGCTTCCCAGAGAATCGCTTCAGTGTCGAGAAACATTGAACATTTGACACAAACCAACCGACTTTTCCCAAATTCTCCATCGGAAGGAATAGAATTTACAAAGAAAGAGCGGTTTAGTTGCGTTTATGTAAAAAAATAACCTGGGCCGAATATTAACAAACACAAAATGAGCATATTTTGTGCAGCTCTGTCTTCTTTGCTCATCTAAACCTCATTGTTTGTCTTTTTTGTTTGTTTCAGGAGACGTGGTGGACCTTGCTGCTCCTGACCCTGCTGCCCACTGCTCGGCCGTTTTACGTCCCTGGAGTGGCTCCTCGAGACTTCAGGGAGGAAGACGTCGTCGACATCAAGGTACAAATCTGCCCGTCTCACCCACAGACTGTGTAAAGAAGTGGACTGAGGAGTGTCATAGCAACCGAAGAGCCAATCAGGAGCGAGGAAGTGGGCGCTTAGCAATCAAACCCATTATAAACGCTAGCGGGAGTGACCTCGGGAGAATTATTAATGTTCGTGTTTTCATTTAGAAACAAAATAGTGAAAAACAGGATCATGTAGAAGGTTAATACGAACATTTAAAACCAAAATGACGAGTCTGACAGCAGCAGTTACAGAGAGAGGTGATGTTTTTTCAATAATAAGTGAATTGGAGACGATGAAACTGCAAGTTAGCTAGGTCCATTTATTTATTTATACAGACTATGGCAGGGGCGTCAAACTCATTTTTACTGAGGGCCACATCAGCAAAATGGCCGCCATCAAGGGACAGATGTAACTGTAAGACTGAATAAATGTAACTGAATATAACCAGATGTCATGTAAAATAAATGTAACTACTTTTTAACTAGTTAAATATCTGTTTCTGTATTTATTACTTATTCAAGTTGCAGATATTACATGTCGGTGTAACTGCGTATCCCCTGATAAACTGACATTTTTAAAAGTGTGTATCTGGTCGGGCCTCAGCTGCTCAGACCTTCAGCTCTGCTTCAAAAACACTTTTACAGCCTTTTAATTATTGGACACTTTGTTGTTTTTCTTGAAAGCTGAATTTTACTTAGCTCCGTGTTTGGTGTCCACATTGGTGCCGACATAGATTGTTTTCTTTCACAACCGACTCATAACGCAAAAAACATACAGGTTTTTCTCCTTGAAGCACAAACTTGTATTCACCTTCATACCGACAATTTTCCTCTTCCTGAACATTTTAGGATCATTATTTGCAAACATTTCTCTGTTCCAGTTGTTGGGAAAATCTCCTTAGTTCATGTTTGCACACATTAAAGCAGCATAGATTTATTTTTAATTTACCGTCTCACGGGCCACGTAAAATGACACGGCGGGACACATTTGGCCCCTGGACCTTGAGTTTGACACATGTGGTCTGTGGTCTCACTAAGTCACCCACGTCAAACCAGATGTACGAGGGTGAAAATATGAAACTCTTTTGGGGTTCAGTTGCATTTATTATGTTTGAATTCTGGTGCAATAGTAGAAGCTAAATGATAATAATAAAATGTGTTTGATGGTTTTGAGGCGGTGAAGCTGACGAGTTCTAGGACCCAGCTGCCCTTCGAGTTCTACTCTCTGCCGTTCTGCGTCCCAGAGAAGATCGTCTACAAAGGAGAGAACCTCGGTATGAGATGTTTTAAGGGTTTTTGTTTTCCTTCAAGTCATATTTTATTGAAGAGAGACACTGATGCTTCTGTTCAGATTAAGGGTCTAAAATATCGACTATCAGATACTAAACAGCACTAAAAAGTCCCACTGACAAAACAGAAATGAGGCTTTTATAAATCTGTTTATAATAATGTTGAGCTGAATCTTTCACACGTATAAGACACATAGACGAGTATGAACACCACGGAGCACTATGAACCTGCGGGACTAAAGCGAGGCTAAAGCGAGGCTAAAGCGGGGCTAAAGCGGGGCTAAAGCGGGGCTAAAGCGGGGCTAAAGCGGGGCTAAAGCGGGGCTAAAGCGGGGCTAAAGCGGGGCTAAAGCGGGGCTAAAGCGGGGCTAAAGCGGGGCTAAAGCGGGGCTAAAGAGGGGCTAAAGAGGGGCTAAAGAGGAGACGAGAGGAGGAGAGGAGACGAGGGTTAGAGGAGGAGGAGAGGAGACGAGAGGTGGAGAGGAGGAGGAAAGGAGAAGAAGAGGAAAGGAGATGAGAAGGGGGAAGAGAGGGAGAGAGGAGGAGACGAGACCGAGTAGGGGAGACGAGACAAGAGGAGGAGCTCCTTTTCCCTTTTAGATTGTCAATTCATGGGCTGAAATGATCCAGATGATTCTAGTGAAGGTGGAGTTTAAAACCACAGTGGAGCACTTCCTGTATTATCACATGATGACATCACAAGGTGGAACAGAGTGTTTTCAGTTGTCTGGTGTTTTCCAGGTGAGGTTCTGCGTGGGGATCGTATCGTGAACACTCTGTACAATGTTAAGATGACCAGTGATAAAAAGTGTGAGCTGGTGTGTCCAAAGAAGAAACTGAGTGTGGAGGAGAGCAAACTGTTCGCAGAGAGGATCAAGGAGGAGTACTACGTTCACCTGTGAGTCGAGAGGCCCCCCGCACGACGCTAACCGGGGGCACTGCTCTGTCTGAAGCTCTGTTACTCGAGCTAGACTGTAATCTGAGCTTTATCTGAACACAATCTGAGCATGAAGTTCCTCTCAAACAACATCAGTCACAAGCCAGCGAGCATTAGCATTAGCATTAGCATTAGCCAACAGTTTTTCAACGAGTCACACTGTGACAAATCAAACTCCTGAACAGAACCATGAGCTCGGACTGATGACAGGCTCCTGAATGTGAGCTCTTTAAATCACTTTTTTGTTTTTTCTTGGATTTTCAGACAAATTTAAAACATTTGTGTCACTGTTTGCTAATGTGTGCACTGTGTTTCCACGGTAACTGATGTTAGATATTAGTAATACAGTCAATAAAAGCACATGATCTCTAGAGAGTCCACACATTTCTTATATTTGCGAGGATGAGTTTGTTGTGTGTGTGCGTCTTTCTTTTCCCTGTAGTTGTGTTTGACCAGTGCGTCGGTGTGTTGTCTATTTCAGAATCGCAGATAACCTCCCCGTGGCCACGCGGCTCGAGTATTATCCAAACAGAGAGACGGCCGAGGAGGAGAAGAAGGAGGCAGCCAAAGACATTCAGTTTGAGCACGGATACAGGATCGGGTTCATCGACAACGACAAGGTGAAGCTAACCTCAGGAATGAGCGGCTTAAGTTATAGACTGTTTATATAAATGGACGTAGCTAACCTGCTAGCTGCCACGCTACAAACAAACAGGAAGTGAGCATAGGCCTGGCCCCATCGACTTTGGCTCTCTGTGTAACTACTCCTTCAACAGCCTCGCTCCTGATTGGCTCTTTGGTTGCTATGATACTCGCAGCTTGACTTCCTAATATGCAACTTTTCTCCAAATTCCCCACTGTAACTGCTTTAGCCTCGATCTGGAGTCAAACGCTGTGGGTGGCGTTGCACTCAGTCACTTCTTTACACAGTCTGTGGTTTTAACATAATCTGACCAGAAAGACCTGAATTATCTGAAGTGCAACAGCTGAGCGGATTTGTGCTGTTAGACAAGTCCCTCTCAAATGACATCACAGTCATAAGCTAGCATTAGCATTAGCATTAGCATTAGCATTAGCCCACAGTATTTCAGTTAACCGCTCTCACTTTTCCTGTTGAAGCTTGTTGAAAGTCAAACTCCTAATAATGTGTGATGTTTTAATATTTTTTACCCCTGGCTGTGAGCTTCATATACTGTGTTTTTTTTGTGTATTTTCTGTATTTTAACCTACATCTGCGTGTGTTTTTCAGTATTACCTGCACAACCACCTGTCGTTCATCCTGTACTTCCACAGAGAGAAGCTGGAGGAGGGCGACACGCACAGCTACAGGGTGGTGCGCTTCGAGGTCGTGCCCCAGAGCGTCAAAGTCGACGGTAAACCAACCTTTAGGAGTCACACGTTTGTTCTGAGTCGTTCTCGTTTTGATTATTTCGGTGCTCGCAAGACGTCGGCCGACTGCGTTTTCACATGACGTTACAGCGTTCCCGTGGTGGTTTTCAGATTCTCCAATGCGATTGTGTCATACTACCAGATGGGGGCGCAAGAGCCAGTTTTTCCTGTTGATTACATTGAACTTTACCATGAAATATCCAAAAAGTAAAAGCACAAATGTTGAACCTGGTCATTTCTATCAGTGACTAGACCCAAGAAATCACTGTGTTAGAACCACCGACTATGTAAAGAAGTGACTGAGTCCTGTGTTTTTGGTTTTTGACTCCTCGCTGGTGTCATCAGAGGGAAACTCCAATCCAAACATTCAAATACAAAGTGAAAGACAAACGGCAGCATCCTAAACATATCATTTATTTAGTTATTTAACCAGGAAAGTCCCATTGAGATCAGTTTTTCAAAGCGAGCACATCCAGCGCACATAAAGAGTCACAAGAATTTCTCCATCTAACCTGACTTTTTGGAGCCGTTGTCGTACATGCAGACGACTTTTACCCTGTACAGTCTGATGAAGCAGGTTGAAACATATAAACACTTCTTAATAATCGTTTCTTTTGTCAGATTTGAAGGCAGATGAGAAGTCAATGTCCTGCACGTTGCCAGAGGCCAGCGGGTCAGTTCCTCAGGAGATCGACCCCACCAAAGAAAACGAGGTCCTCTTCACCTACTCCGTGCGCTGGGAGGTCAGTGTCCAACATCTCCGCTCTGAGTGATCCACCATAATCACTATATTTTATGAACTTTAGATGGAACGATCGATTTTTGGGGTCAATATTTCTCGTGTTTGTTTTCTTTACACTACTGAGAGATTTTGGGGTATTTTTTACTGAATGAAGAGGCTGAATGAAACTTCTCTGCCTCATTATGGTGCTCTAAAATGTCAAATTTCTAAGGGAAAAAAAAACTGTAATGCAGATTTTTATACCACAAAAGCTGAATATAAAAGACTAGACACAAGTCCCACTTTTTCAGAATCAGACCATGAACACACTCACTGAGGTCCTGCTTTGGAACTTTTATTCTGACTTATTTTATTTTTTGGTGGCCATAGGTCTAGTCTTCTGCTCGTTGCTCCTGTCGTTTAATCATATTTGTGTTTCAGGAGAGTGAGATCAAATGGGCGTCTCGCTGGGACACGTATCTGACCATGAGCGACGTTCAGATCCACTGGTTTTCCATCGTGAACTCTGTGGTGGTGGTGTTCTTCCTGTCCGGTCAGTCCCACTTCAGACTCTTTAATCCGGTTATGATCCAGGTCTGGGGCTTCATGTGGACTGTGTGTTTCAGGGATCCTCAGTATGATCATCATCCGGACTCTGAGGAAGGACATCGCCAACTACAACAGAGAAGACGATATCGTAAGTACGGGGTTTTTCTAGAGATGTGGTAACACGGAGGTTCTACATATGACTCGAAAAGGCTTTTTACATTTAAATAAGACGGATTTTTTAAATGATTTTCAGATTGTCCGAACTTAGACTGTTTACATTTTAGTTTAAAGCCATAGTATTTAACTTTTTTCCCCCAGAAGCCTGTGTTTTTCTGTTTATTGCACTGAAAAACTCTGAATGGACTGTTTATTTCTGTGGAATATTCAGGTGACTTTCCTCCTACAGAAAGTTACACACCATCACTTTAAAATAACTGAAATGATTGTGTCAAAAAGTACAGAGCCTGGGATCCAAACATCAAAAATGACAGTTAATAGTAAAGCTAAGTTGAGGCACTGCTCTGTCTGAAGCTCTAACCTGAACTTTTTAGATCATCAGACGTGTCCACTTCAGTCTAGTTCATTTGTATTGTTCTGTCTCACTGTAAAAACTGCACAGAATAGATTTTTTCAGTTGTTTTTCACTGTAGGAAACAGACTGTACTGGACATGGAGACATTTATTGTATTTTACTGCTAATGTCAATGATGAACAGCTTATCTTATAATGTAAAGTAGCAGTAGCTAAATCTGGTACAAATCATCTCTTCTTTAGTAAGATTAATGAATTTGTACATGGTCCCTGACAAATAAAGAATAAGGAAAGAAAGAAAGACAGAGCTAAAGACGGAGCAGTGGGGTTTTAATGGCCTTATACGATACTGAAAGTTCAGAATCCAGAGAAATCGATCACTGATGAGTTATGCAGATATTTTTGGGCTGATTTGATCATTTGTCTGTCTCTGTGTGACCTGTCTGTGTCACCTGTCTCTCTGTGTGACCTGTCTCTGTGTGACCTGTCTCTGTGTGTGACCTGTCTCTCTGTGTGACCTGTCTCTCTCTGTGTGACCTGTCTCTCTGTGTGTGACCTGTCTCTCTGTGTGACCTGTCTCTGTGTGTGACCTGTCTCTGTGTGACCTGTCTCTGTGTGACCTGTCTCTCTGTGTGTGACCTGTCTCTGTGTGTGACCTGTCTCTCTGTGTGACCTGTCTCTCTGTGTGACCTGTCTCTCTGTGTGACCTGTCTCTCTGTGTGACCTGTCTCTGTGTGTGACCTGTCTCTGTGTGACCTCTCTCTCTGTGTGTGACCTGTCTCTCTGTGTGACCTGTCTCTGTGTGTGACCTGTCTCTGTGTGACCTCTCTCTCTGTGTGTGACCTGTCTCTCTGTGTGACCTGTCTCTCTGTGTGTGACCTGTCTCTCTGTGTGTGACCTGTCTCTGTGTGTGACCTGTCTTTCTGTGTGTGACCTGTCTCTCTGTGTGTGACCTGTCTCTGTGTGACCTGTCTCTCTGTGTGACCTGTCTCTCTGTGTGACCTGTCTCTCTGTGTGACCTGTCTCTCTGTGTGTGACCTGTCTCTCTGTGTGTGACCTGTCTCTCTGTGTGTGACCTGTCTCTCTGTGTGACCTGTCTCTCTGTGTGACCTGTCTCTCTCTGTGTGACCTGTCTCTGTGTGACCTGTCTCTCTGTGTGACCTGTCTCTCTGTGTGTGACCTGTCTCTGTGTGACCTGTCTCTCTCTGTGTGACCTGTCGCTCTGTGTGTGACCTGTCGCTCTGTGTGTGACCTGTCGCTCTGTGTGTGACCTGTCGCTCTGTGTGTGACCTGTCGCTCTGTGTGTGACCTGTCTCTGTGTGTGACCTGTCTCTGTGTGTGACCTGTCTCTCTGTGTGACCTGTCTCTCTCTGTGTGTGACCTGTCTCTCTCTGTGTGTGACCTGTCTCTCTGTGTGTGACCTGTCTCTCTCTGTGTGTGACCTGTCTCTCTCTGTGTGTGACCTGTCTCTCTGTGTGTGACCTGTCTCTCTCTGTGTGTGACCTGTCTCTCTGTGTGTCCTGTCTCTCTGTGTGACCTGTCTCTCTGTCGCCGCAGGAGGACACGATGGAGGAGTCCGGGTGGAAGAACGTCCATGGAGACGTGTTCAGGCCGCCTCAGTATCCCATGATCCTCAGCTCTCTCCTGGGCTCTGGGATTCAGCTCTTCTGTATGATCCTCATCGTCATCTGTGAGTCCAGCGTTACCTTTACAAACACTTCACAAACTATGGACTAGAGCCGAGGAAATCTAACGCAGATATGTATATTTTTAAATCAAGATTCAGTTCACAGGTCACATTTTAACCCCCCAGGAGCCTTCACACCTGAGAGAGACTGAAATCTGAACTTAAAACTGATCCAAGAATCCCATCATGCATTTCAGAAGATGTTTGTAGAGGTTTAAGTTACAGGGTGAGCAGCTTTTAACCAGAGTAAGACCATGTGGGGACACAGGGAGGACATCTGACAAACCACTGTTTAAGTGGCTTGAGCTTGATGTAACAATCTGAAATGATTTGAATTATAAATCAGATGTCACGTCCCGACAGTTAGTCTTTACATAACTCTTTAACCCTGTAGCGTCAGATGCTGTCGCCGCCGATAGACTCGCGGTTGTGGATTTTCCGTCACCATAACTCCACAACCGATCGTGCTTCATGTAAATTCAAACGGCGTCTCAAAGCAGAGACATGAGGCTCTTTAAATATGTCACTGTCATCACTGTGCTTACGTCGCCCTCGAAGACGACCAATCAGAGCGTAGGAGAAGACGGCCAATCAGAGCGCAGGAGAAGACGACCAATCAGAGCGCAGGTGAAGACGACCAACCGGAGCGCAGGAGAAGACGACCAATCGGAGCGCAGGTGAAGACGACCAATCGGAGCGCAGGTGAAGACGACCAATCGGAGCGCAGGTGAAGACGACCAATCGGAGCGCAGGTGAAGACGACCAATCGGAGCGCAGGTGAAGACGACCAATCGGAGCGCAGGTGAAGGCGACCAATCGGAGCGCAGGTGAAGGCGACCAATCGGAGCGCAGGAGAAGACGACCAATCGGAGCGCAGGAGAAGAGACCAATCAGAGCGCAGGAGAAGACGACCAATCGGACCCGCAGGAGAGAAGACGACCAATCGGAGCGCAGGAGAAGACGACCAATCGGAGCGCAGGAGAAGACGACCAATCGGAGCGCAGGTGAAGACGACCAATCGGAGCGCAGGTGAAGACGACCAATCGGAGCGCAGGTGAAGGCGACCAATCGGAGCGCAGGTGAAGGCGACCAATCGGAGCGCAGGTGAAGACGACCAATCGGAGCGCAGGTGAAGGCGACCAATCGGAGCGCAGGTGAAGGCGACCAATCGAGCGCAGGAGAAGAGACGACGACCAATCGGAGCGCAGGAGAAGACGACCAATCCAAGCGCAGAGCGCAGGAGAAGACGACCAATCAGAGCGCAGGAGAAGACGACCAATCGGAGCGCAGGAGAAGACGACCAATCGGAGCGCAGGTGAAGGCGACCAATCGGAGCGCAGGTGAAGGCGACCAATCGGAGCGCAGGAGAAGACGACCAATCGGAGCGCAGGAGAAGACGACCAATCGGAGCGCAGGAGAAGACGACCAATCGGAGCGCAGGAGAAGACGACCAATCGGAGCGCAGGAGAAGACGACCAATCGGAGCGCAGGTGAAGACGACCAATCGGAGCGCAGGTGAAGACGACCAATTGGAGCGCAGGTGAAGACGACCAATCGGAGCGCAGGAAAAGGCGACCAATCAGAGCGTCAAAGGAAAAATGAGGATGGATGTGTAAAATCGAGGTAGTTGTGTGTAAAAAAGGCTGATACTTCCTTTAACATGATTTTTATGGCTAAAAAACGAAAAAAAAAAAAGTCTAATGTGCTCAGTCCTTGAGGGGTTAAGTTACTCTTACTTGTGTAGTACTTTTCTCACATACTTTTTTTGCTCTTGAGTACTTTTTCGGACCACTACTTTCTTCTTGTATTTTGAGTAATATTGTTTGGTCTAACATTAGGGGTAAACGTTGTTGTCTGTTTCAGTCGTGGCGATGTTGGGGATGCTTTCTCCGTCCAGTAGGGGCGCTCTCATGACCACGTCCTGTTTCCTCTTCATGTTTATGGGGTGAGACTTTAAGAGTGTCTGTTTACACGCACACGTCTCATTATTAACTCTGACCCTGTAAGATTAGTCCAATTACACGCTAACCACAAAACTGGATTATTTTAACTTCAGAAATCTAGAGCTGTGTTTGACTTAAGACACGTTCTGATGATCGATTGGTTAAAAAAAAAAGGGGGGCGTGGCAAAATCGCTCAAAACTGTTCAGTATCTCTGTGTATCTGACCCAAACTGGCAAAGAAAAGTTTATTTGTACAGCACAGTTGGTCCATAAAGTAATGCAAAGTGATTGACAGAATAAAAAAGACTTTAAAATCACAATACAACAAATCCAAACAGAAATAATCATCATAAAATTAACATTATAAGAGAAGAGTGCACAAAAAAAAAACCCTTTCTGCCGTGCGACCGCACTCACAAGACTACACCTGCAGGGGGAGTTCACTCAAAAACTACTCTTTATGCAGAAAAAGTACAAAAGAAACGATGGGTTTATATAAAGACGCATTAAACCAGATTAAATCATGAGTTTAATCTTCCTTTTTACACATAAATGACAAAAAAACACACATTTTCAACTCACTTACTCACTCCTTTCTGCTGTTGTCCCACATAAACTCTTATAATCTACATAAAATGATGAATCACCGACTACATATTTCGTTCTGGTGGTAATCTTGAGCGGTGTTTGCGCCCTCTAGTGTCTTTGGAGGGTACTTCGCTGGCCGTCTGTACCGCACACTGAAAGGACACAGGTGGAAGAAGGGAGCATTCTGTGTAAGCTTAAAAAAACAAACACTAAAACAGTTAAAACACCGGGTTTATGTGGACGATCCTAAGGTGCAGTTCTGCGTGTGTCCTGTAGACGGCGACGCTGTACCCCGCTGTGGTGTTCGGAATCTGCTTCGTCCTGAACTGCTTCATTTGGGGAGAGCACTCGTCAGGAGCGGTGAGTAAAATCAATCCTGTTTCAACCGTCCAGTGTGAAGGTGGTAAACTCTGGAGCCACTGTTGCCCCGGGACAGAATCATGAGGATGTGGCTGCCGTTCTGGGCCACCTGCCTCTCCAGCCTCCACTAATGGCACAAACGCCTCACTACAGAAACACAAATATGAGCTTTTACTTCTTAAAAACGTGAAAAAAGTTCATTTTAAATAGTTATTCCTCACAGACCTTCATTCAGAACATCCCCATGACTCACCAGGATGAGTTTATAAGCACCGTTCACATCTCTCACAGACCAGAGCGGAGTTTTAGCATCACAGTAAAGCTAACAGCGACTAGCATGCTAACCACGCACTTCCAGATTCTTCAACAGTGAATCGTCTTATAATTAAAGGCTCGATATTATGCAAAAGTGACTCCTGTAGATTTAATCCATGTTCAAAATCAGACCCGAGTCGTGTTTGTTTCATTCACACGTTTGACTCACACTTTATTATGAGTCTGTAACATCTGCAAAGATCAAAACGCTCTGGTCCACCTTGTGATGTCATCAAGTGGGAGTTTTCAAGTGAACAGATCGGCCTGAAGAGGGGGGATGGGAGGAGAGGGGGAGAGGAGAGGAGACAAGAGGAGGGGAGGGGAGGGGGAGAGGAGGTAATGTGGAGAGGAGGAAAGGAGGAGGAGGCAAGAGGAGGAGAGGGGGAGAGGAGGAGACAAGAGGAGGAAAGTAGAAAAGGAGAGGAGACAAGAGGAGGAAAGGAGCACAGGAGACAAGAGGAGGAGATGGGGAGAGGAGGAGAGGAGACAGGTGTAGAAGAGACAAGAGGAGGAAAGGGGGAGAAGAGGAGACAAGAGGGGGAGAGGAGGAAAGGAGCACAGGAGACAAGAGGAGGAAAGGAGAGAAGACAAGAGGAGGAGAGGAGACAGGCGGGGAAGAGACAAAGAGATGGGAAGAGGAAAGGAGGAGAGAAGACAAGAGGAGAGATGTGGAGAGGAGGAAAAGAAGAGAGGAGATGTCGAGAGGAGGAGAGGAGACAGGCGGAGAAGAGACAAGAGAAGGAGATGGGGAGAGGAGACAAGAGGAGGAGAGGAGGAGACAAGAGGAGGAGAGGTGTTTTCAAGTGAACACCTCCTTTTACCTTTAGTTCAGTTGTAGATTGACAGTTTTTCCAGGACTGAAATTATCCAGATGATTTTAGTGAAGGTGGATTTTAAAAACACAGTGGAGCACTTCCTGTATCACCACATGATGACATCACAAGGTGGAACAGAGTGTTTTTTTTTCAGGTCGAGAGAAGAACTCAGCCTAAATGTGCAGAGTTTGTGGTCTGTTTGTGACGAGTAAAATGGTGTAAAATGTTGAAACGCAGCAGACGGTGGATCATTCTCCCCTGAAGACGCCTGTTTTATGTTTTTATGTTTTTATGTTTTTATGTTTTATGTTCTTCTGTTCTTCTGTTCTTCTGTTCTTCTGTTCTTCTGTTCTTCTGTTCTTCTGTTCTTATGTTCTTCTGTTCTTCTGTTCTTCTGTTCTTATGTTCTTCTGTTCTTATGTTCTTCTGTCCTTCTGTTCTTCTGTTCTTCTGTTCTTATGTTCTTCTGTTCTTCTGTTCTTATGTTCTTATGTTCTTATGTCCTTCTGTCCTTCTGTCCTTCTGTCCTTCTGTCCTGTGCAGGTTCCCTTCACCACGATGCTGGCTCTGCTCTGCATGTGGTTCGGGATCTCCATGCCTCTGGTGTATCTGGGATATTACTTCGGCTTCAGGAAACAGCCGTACGATAATCCCGTCCGGACCAATCAGATTCCACGACAGGTGCCGGAGCAGCGCTGGTACATGAACAAGTTTGTGGGGTGAGTGTGAGGCGTTTACTCCCGTCGTCCAGAGGAGACAAGAGGCTAAACCGTTTCATTTTTCACCCTGTAGGATCCTGATGGCCGGGATCCTGCCGTTTGGAGCCATGTTCATCGAGCTCTTCTTCATTTTCAGTGTAAGTCCATGTTTATAAAGCAAAAACACAAATCTGACAAAGACGAAACACTGAACCGGGTTAATCTGCGGCGAGATCTGCTTTGGATTTCGTTATTTCAATTGTCAGTTTGAAAACATGGACTGTTTATATAAATGGATGTAGCTCACCTGCCGCCGCCGCGTTTCTGAAGTGAAGACAGACGATAAACGAGGAAACAAACCAAAACATGAAGCAGAATAAGACACGAAACGTCTCCAACAAACAGAAAGAAACACCTGAGAAATGAGCCACATCCACAGAACGTGAGCCGCGACTTTAATCATACGACAAAAAGACAAAAAAACAACAGCAAAAAGTGAAATAAAAACCCCAGGATCATGTAGAGGGTTAACACGAACATTTAAGACTGAATGAGTCTGACGCAGCAGGGACAGAGAGAAAGGGGGCGCTGTTTTTCAAAAGACAAAAAATAAACTCAAAATAACAAGAAAAAACAAAAAAAAAGATTAAAATAAACTCAAAATAACGGAAAAAAAAACAAAACCTCAAAATAACACAAAAAATCAAAATAACTTAAAAAAACAAAACAAAAAAAAACTCAAAACGACAGCAAAAAACCTTAAAATAACAAAAAAGAAATCAAAATAAACTCAAAATAACAAAAAACAAACAAACCTCAAAATAATAAAAAATAAATGAACTAAAAAAATAAATAAATAAAACAAATAAAACCTCTCAAAATATCATAAAAAACAAAACAAAACAACAACATCAAAATAGCTAAAAAAAAAAAAAAAAAAAAAAGAACCCCAGATCATGTAGAGGTTTAACACGAACATTTAAGACCAAAATGAGTCTGACAGGGACAGAAACAGAGAGAGAGACAGTTTTTCAATAGAATTTTCAATTCAATTCAATTTCTTTTATTGTCAAATGTGCATATACATACAAGATGAATAGCGCAGATGAAATTTCTGTTCTCTCCCACCTCAGTGCAAACTTAAATGTGCCAAAAGATTAAATAAAAAGAATAAATTAAAAAAAATTTGCAAACAAGAAAAAGAAGAAATGTGCAAACCACAAAAGAGAAATGTGCAAACCACAAAAAAAGAAATGTGCAACCCTTCAATTAGCATTAAGACAAACAAAACAGGAAACATACAAGTGTAAACGAAAGTGAGTTGGAGCCAGAGTCGATGGAGCAGGAAGTGTGTCCATGATCACTTCTTTTGTAGCACATTAGCAACGTCCATAGACTCCTCATGTTTTCTTTGGTTGCTCTACATGATCCTGGGGTTTTTATTTCACGTCTGTCTGTAAATCAACATATGAACATTAATAACAGACACATCAGGTCCTTCTTTCCCCGACGTCGCTCCTGTTAGCGTTAGCAACAGGTTTGATTGACAGCGCTGCTTGAATCTCGGGCAGGGGCAGTACTTTACAACAGCCTCGCTCCTGATTGGCTCTTTTGTTGCTATGATACTCGTCTCTTCACCTGCTCCGGCCTCGATGAGTTTCATGTGGAGCTGAGGCTGTGGAGACGTCTCAGTCTTTTCTTTACTCAGTCTGTGGTTGAAATCGGTTCTGTTCATTTCATTCCTCCTCCCCCTGTGTCACACTGATGGATGTTTGTCTTCTGTCTTTTTTAAATGCTCTGTATGTTTCCCCCTCGATGAAATAAAGCCACATTCACAGTTGTCTGTTCGCTCAGGCCATCTGGGAGAACCAGTTCTATTACCTGTTCGGGTTCCTGTTCCTGGTCTTCATTATTCTGGTGGTGTCCTGCTCCCAGATCAGCATCGTCATGGTGTATTTCCAGCTGTGTGCAGAGGTACAGTCCTCACTCTCATTTTTATTTATATTATTATGTCGTAATATTTACAGACGTGGACGATTATCGGTGAATTATCTTCTTTAAAATGTCTTAAACAATCTACAGTTGAAATTGATAAAATTTATTTTTTTTAAATTATTGTTAGTTTGTTTGTTTCATTCACGTAAGTCACAGAATCTTTTTTTTTTTTTTTTAATAATTTGGAAACAATAATGGGAAGTTATGAAAGGCAGTAATTCATATTTTGCCTGAGTTTAGTCCTGGTTCAGTCCTGGTTCAGTCCTGGTTCAGTCCTGGTTTAGTCCAGGTTTAGACCTGGTTTTAGTCATGGTTTAGTCCTGGTTTAGTCCTGGTTTAGTCCTGGTTTAGTCCTGGTTCAGTCCTGGTTTAGTCCTGGTTTAGTCCTGGTTTAGTCCTGCTCTAGACCTGGTTTAGTCCTGGTAGTTGGTTTGTTCTTCGTCTCTTTGCTCCTCAGACTTTGTCCCGTTTTATCAGAATAAACACTTTAAAACTTTATTTTTTCAGGATTATCGGTGGTGGTGGAGGACGTTCCTTGTTTCTGGAGGATCAGCTTTTTATGTTCTGATTTATGCCGTTTTCTACTTCGTCAACAAGGTAATTTTTCACTAATCATCTGCAGCGTGGACGGTCAGAAGATGCTCGATGTCTATTGGCCGTTTGTCGAGCCTTAGCGATAAAAACGAGTGGAGGAAAGTCTCTCGGACGTGTAGAGTTTTTTAGCTCGAGGTGTAAACTACAGTTTTATTTTGCTGGATCCAAACCTGCCCAGAGAATCTTTGTATGAATCTGAAACAATATGGGTCCCAACATTGAACCTTGTGGAACACCTGTAATATACAAAAATGCAGAGTGACACTTTTATATTGACACATTTGGGTTTCCTTAAGTAAATTAGTTTAAAACCCAGTTTAAAAGAGACTCTGGTCCACACAGTGTTGAAGGTTTCTTTTCCATGTCATTTTGCGTTTGTGGCAGTAGATACAGGGTCAGACGAGGCTGTGCGAGGAATCTGAGCAGCAGCTAAACGTCTGCACTTCTGTCATTTGGATAAAAGTTTGAATTTTCTTTTAAAGTGTCAAAAACAAAAAAATACAAATACATTTGATTTTATGAAATTTATTTATAAAATGCATTAATCTCTTTCTCCTCTCCTCCTCTCCCTCCCGCTCAACCCCTCCTCTCTCCCCTCTCCTCTCCCCCTCTCTCTCTCCCCCTCTCTCTCTCCCCCTCCCCTCTCCCCTCCCCCCCCCACTCTTCCCCCTCCGCCTGCCTCCCCCCTCCTCTCCCTCCCTCCTCCTTCCTCTCCACACTCCTCCTTTCCTCCCCCCCCACCCCTGCCCCCCCTTCTCCTCTCCCTCCTCCCTCCCCCCTCTCTGCCCTCATCTCCTCCTCATCCTCCTCCCCCCCTCCCCCCCTCCTCCCGCCTCCCCTCCTCTCCTCCTCTCTCCCCCCCCCCCTCTCCCGCTCTCCCCCCTCCCCCCTCTCCCCCTCTCTCCCCCTCCCCGCCTCTCCCTCCCTCTCCCTCTCCCCCCCTCCCTCTCTCTATCTTCCCCTCCCCTCTCCTCTCCTCCCCTCTCCCTCTCTCTCTCCCCCCTCCCCCCCCTCTCCCCCTCTCCCCTCTCCTTCCTCCTCCCTCCCTCCCTCTCCCCCCTCTCTCCTCCCCTCTCCCCCCCCCTCCCCCACCTCCCCTCCTCTCTCTCCCCCTCTCCCCCCCCCCCCTCCCCCCCCCCCCATCCCCTCCCTCGCTCTCTCCCCCTCCCTTCCTCCCTCTCCCCCTCCCCCCCTCCCCCCTCCCTCTCCGCCCCCCCTCTCCCCCTCTCTCTCCCTCTCCGCCCTCCCCTCCCCTCCCCCTCCCTCCCCCTCCCCTCCCCCCCCCCCCCCCCCCCCCCCCTCCTCTCAGTTGGACATCGTGGAGTTCATTCCTTCTCTCTCTGTATTTCGGTTACACGACTCTGATGGTTTCTTTCGTTCTGGCTGCTCACGGGGACGATCGGCTTCTACGCGGCGTACGTCTTCATCCGGGAAATCTACGCGGCGGTGAAGATCGACTGAGCCCCTGCTCCTCCTGCTCCTCCTGCTCCTCCTGCTCCTCCTGCTCCTCCTGCTCCTCCTCCCGCCGCTCTCGTTCCCTCTCTTCGTTTTGTCTGTTTTTTTTAATAATATATTTTTTATTGTGTCCTGTTTGTCGAGCACTGACTTGTCTCCGTCGTGGGGGCAGCGCGAGATCGTAGCGTCTCTTCTTTTGTTGGACTGGTTCCTCTCGCTCACGTTGGAAAAGGGCCAAAGCTTCGTTAACAAAAACAAAAACACTTCTGCACATTTTTTTTTGTCTATTTTGAGTCAAAATCATAATTTATCTTGAAGTTTTACTTTTGTCGTCGCCCGAGCTCGTTTTGAAGAAACTTTTCCTGATCACGGTCACTGTTTGTCGCCGTAAAGAGGCACTACGTAACTTTTCTGATTGTCTGGCACCTGCTGGTTTCCACGGAGATGCTGTTGCTTTGCCTGGGATGTTTGAAATGTTCCGCAGTGGCTTTAAACGTGTCTGACGTTTTACTCGATCACAGCTGTTTTTATTGTGATGCCTGAATGAAAAACCTCAGTCCTCTCCTCTCCGCAGATCTGACCTCTGTGCTTGTCTCTATGGAAATGGATCAAAGATAAAATGCCGTACTGCGGGACATTCCAGGCGAAGCTGTAACTGTAACATCTCCATGGAGACGAGCAGGTGGCTGATCGTCCTGCAGAAAAGTCCCCACAGTGGGTCTTTAAAGCAGCAGGGACGAATCATGTTTTTTTTCCCAGCTGTTGTCAAAGTGAATCGTGTTGAATCTGAATCATGATTTGAGTGATTTCATGATCCTAACGACAGAATTCTGTGAGTTTCATGTTAAACTGTCGAAACGCAGATGTTTGACCTGGTTTATGGTTAAGATCTTTTTACATTTCTGGGCCTGTCCACATGAAAACAAAACTGGCACAAGATGAACACGGAGACGTTTTGGAGTCTTTCCCTTTGATACTTTTGCAGGGGGGTGGTCTACATGTGTGTCTATAGTGGAAAGTTGAGCATTTACCATGGCAACACAACGCACACACGAGCAATAACTACCGAAAATGTTTCTGAAAACTCTAGAAAAAACACAAAAGTGATTTAAAGAGCACATTTTCATGGTCCTGTTTAAGAGTTTGATTTTACACAGAAAAGTGAGAGTGACTAATGCTATGTTTGGCTAATGCTAATGCTAATGCTAGCTAGCTTGTGACTTGTTGATCAGCACAAAGCGTAGCTCACCTGTCGTGGTTCCAGCCAAGTCGATTCTTTAAAACAAAACTCAGATTAAAGTCGAACTTGAGTAACAGAACTTCAGACAGAGCAGTGCCTCCATTTAGCTTCACACCCTCCAGGGACAGTTGATGACATCAGCTACAAAGTATCTACAGAGTTACTCTGACTCCTGCCCGCCACCGGAGCTTTTCCCCCTAATTATTCATGTCAGGCTCGGTCCGGTCCCGGTCCGGTCCCGGTCCAGTCTTGGTCCAGTCTTGGTCCAGTCCCGGTCCGGTCCAGGTCCAGTCTCGGTCCAGTCTTGGTCCATTCCTGCTCTAGTTTCGGTCCAGTCTTGGTCCACTCCCGGTCCGGTCCAGTCCCGGTCCAGTCCCGGTCCTGTCTCGGTCCAGTCCTGCTCTAGTCTCGGTCCAGACCCGGTCCAGACCCGGTCCAGACCCGGTCCAGACCCGGTCCAGTCCCGGTCCAGTCCCGCTCTAGTCCCGCTCTAGTCTCGGTCCAGACCCGGTCCAGTCCCGGTCCAGTCCCGGTCCAGACCCGCTCCGTGGTTTATTTTAGTCCATGTGTTTTATACTTGTTCTGATACAGGCTCATTTCTGTCCTGTTTATTAATGCCATACTGTGGAATATTCCAGACTAATCAGTGAGATTTCCATGGAAACGAGCGGTTTACCTTCCACCAGGCTTAAGTTATGAGTCGGGTTTGTGGAGAGGCAAGCCCGCCTACAGAGAAGAGTGTAAAGAATGTTTTTTTTGTTTTTTTTGGTGCAATGAAATTAGCCATAAAGAAATAAATGTTTTTATTCTAGTCCTTGTTTTGACTGAAATGTTACACAGTGGAGCTTTAACCAAAAACAGATGAGAGACGATGTAGTTCAGTGAGACGCCGCCCTGAGACGATCAGAGGAGTCGAGATAAACTCACGAGACTTATGTTCTTACAGAGTCTACGACCATATAAGGCATCACTCACACGAGTCCTGGTTTAGTCCTGGTTTAGTCCTGGTTTAGTCCTGGTTTAGTCCTGGTTTAGTCCTGGTTTAGTCCTGGTTTAGTCCTGGTTTAGATGTCATGTGTTTAAGTGTGAACACAGACTTCAGGGTTTTCTTAGCTCTGTCGTTTAGTACAGGACGACTCCTGAGCAGCTATGGACTAAACCAGGACTGAACCAGAACTAAACCAGGACTAAACCAGGACCAGAGCCTCCTAAAGTCCTTAAATCTCGCTCTTGTCTCTGGTTGACTCGGTTCATTTCTGCCAGTTTTGTTTTACTGTGACGTTTCGCTCTTTTTTTCTGCTTTTTCATTTATCCAAAACTTGAAATTTAAAATAGTAAAAATGGTGTATTACCACAGAATGCCCAGTGGGGGGTGCTATTTGCACAGGAAAAGTCCATATGACACAGACTGAACGTTTAAATCCTCCAGAAGAAAAGTTCAGACGAGACAAAAGCCAATATACGTTTTTTTTATTTAATTTTAAATTTTTCATTTTTTAAAATATTTTTTTTCGTCGCCACAACTGGCCAGAGTCATGGAGATTTGGAACGTTTTTATGCCAGATGCCCTTCCAGTAATGATCCACTTTACTGTGCCTGGAGAGTGTGGGGGAAGTGTGTTGCTCAAGGACACAACAGTGAGTTTTTGTGAGGGTTGAACCGGTTACCCTCTAGTCACTGGGCACAAAGACTAACTGTAAAATGATTTGAGTTTGTGAATTTGAGTTTGTCCATCGGACCTGCGTTTATGGCGCGTTTCAGATGACATCACCACGTTTTATCGGCCAATCATGTTCCACACAGATGACATCACCAAATATCGGCCAATCATGTTCTTGTTCTCGTCCTCGGGCCACTGAAAAACTGTTAACGCTAATGCTAATGCTAATGCTAGCTTGTGACTGTGACGCTATTTGAGAGGGACGTGTTTAACAGCACAAATCACCTGTTTGAGTTCAGATAAGTCAGTTATTTCTGGTGAGATTAAAGATTAGAGAGTAACGGTGCTTCAGACAGAGCAGTGCCTCCAGTTAGCGTCACACCCCCAGGGAATGTGGATGTCATCAGCTGCAGAGTATCAGCGGGAGAGGAGGACACAGAACCACAGCAGGCACTGGGCAAAGTGGGACTGGAAGCGCTGACCTTCTGGTGACGTGGACGAGATGGAGCCACTTTGACCTTTGACCTCTGACCTCTGACCTCTGAAGACAGACGTCCGAGTCGTGAAGTCGAGTCATTTTAACGTTTTGGCCCAAAGTTTCTGCAGATCCACAAACATCCGGAGGATTGGTCTGGATGATTTGAGTCTCGGCTCCTGCACAAACTGTACATATGAAACCCGGGATGTTTCCATGGCGACTGGCCACGCCCCCGGCCCCGTGGCGCCCGTCGTTTAAACGTCGTTTAAACGTCGTTTAAACGTCGTTTAAACGTCGTTTAAAGCCTGACGACTGCGGAGCGACTCTGTTACTTTAAATCTTTGGGGTTTTTGTTTCATAAACGGTTCGATTATAAAAATGTAAAATACTGAGAAAATAAAGTGGAAAAGTGAAAAATAAATGTTTTGCTGTTTGTGTCAGATGCCCTCCCCGTGAGTCAGATGCCCTCCCCGTGAGTCAGATGCCCTCCCCGTGTGTCAGATGCCCTCCCCGTGTGTCAGATGCCCTCCCCGTGTCGGATGTCAGATGCCCTCTTTTTTCTGTTGCCCATAGTAACCACACTTGGATAATCCTCATGTTTTGAGATTTGTTTCAAATTGACTCTTGGACATAAAGTTTTTTACTGAGTAAAACTTGATTTAAATTGTCTTTAAACTGTAAAGTCTGACTCCAGTAAAACAGAAATAAAGAGTAAGTAAGAATATATTTTATATGAAAACACAGGACACAGACTCAAAAGAGCCACACGGCTCAGAGCTGCTGGAGCGCCCCCTGTGGACCAGTGACACGCAGAGAAACACCGAGAAGAAAGACCGGGAACTACAGAGAAGAAACACCGAGAAGAAACACCGAGAAGAAACACCGGGAACTACAGAGAAGAAACACCGAGAACTACAGAGAAGAAACACCGAGAAGAAACACCGGGAACTACAGAGAAGAAACACCGAGAAGAAACACCGGGAACTACAGAGAAGAAACACCGAGAACTACAGAGAAGAAACACCGAGAAGAAACACCGAGAACTACAGAGAAGAAACACCGAGAAGAAACACCGAGAAGAAACACCGAGAAGAAACACCGGGAACTACAGAGAAACACCGAGAACTACAGAGAAGAAACACCAAGAACTACAGAGAAGAAACACCGAGAAGAAACACCGAGAAGAAACAACGGGAACTACAGAGAAGAAACACCGAGAAGAAACACCGAGAACTACAGAGAAGAAACACCGAGAAGAAACACCGGAACTACAGAGAAACACCGGGAACTACAGAGAGAAAAACAACCGAGAAGAAACACCGAGAACTACAGAAAGAAACACCAGAACTACAGAGAAGAAACACCGAGAAGAAACACCGACTACAGAGAAGAAACACCGAGAAGAAACACCGGAACTACAGAGAAGAAACACCGGGAAGAAACGCCGAGAAGAAACAACCGAAACACGGAACTACAGAGAAAACACCGAGAACTACCGAGAAGAACCACCGAGAACTACAGAGAAGACACCGAGAAGAAACACCGGGAACTACAGAGAAGAACACCGGGAACTACAGAGAAGAAACACCGGAACTACAGAGAAGAAACACCGAGAAGAACACCGGGAACTACAGAGAAGAAACCGAGAAGAAACACCGAGAAGAAACAACACCGGGAACTACAGAGAACACCGAGAACTACAGAGAAGAAACACCGAGAAGAACCACCGGAACTACAGAGAAGAAACACCGGGAACTACAGAGAAGAACACCGAGAAGAAAACACCGGAACTACAGAGAAGAAACACCGAGAAAACACCGGGAAACTACAGAGAAGAAACACCGAGAAGAACTAAACACCGAGAACACTACAGAGAAACCCGAGAAGAAACACCGGGAACTACAGAGAAACACCGGAAACTACAGAGAAGAAACACCGAGAACACCGAGAAACACCCAGCTCCTTATCACAGAACCAACAGAGAGACAGAGACTACCAGACACACTCCTCCTCCCCCTGAAACAGATCTGTGTAAGAGGAAGTCGGAAGATCTGGGACAGGACCTAATGTCCACAGACACTTGTCTCCTGGTTTAGTCCCAGTTTAGGTCCCTGGTTTAGTCCTGGTTTAAGTCCTATTTTAGTTCTGGTTTAGGTCCTGGTTTTAGTTCTGGTTTAGGTCCTGGTTTAGACCTGGTTTAGTTCTGGTTTAAGTCCGGGTTTTAGTTCTTGTTTGTTCTTGTTTGCGTCCTGGTTTTAGTCCTGGTTTAGTCCCTGGTTTAGACCTGGTTTTAGTCCTGGTTTAATCCTGTTTTAGACCGTTTAGTTTCTTGGTTTAGTTCTGGTTTAGTTCTGGTTTAGGGTTCCTGTTTTAAGTCCTAGTTTTGTTAGTCCTGGTTTAGTTTCTGGTTTTAGTCCTGGTTTAGTCCTGGTTTAGTTCTGGTTTAGTTCTGGTTTAGTCCTGGTTTAGACCTGGTTTAGTCCTGGTTTAGGTCCTGGTTTTAGTTCTGGTTTAGTTCTGGTTTAGTCCTTGTTTAGTTCTGGTTTAGTCCCTGGTTTAGTCCTGGTTTAATCCTGGTTTAGACCTGGTTTAGTTTCTGGGTTAGTCCTGGTTTAGTCCTGTTTTAATCCTGGTTTAGACCTGGTTTTACTCCTGGTTTAATCCTGGTTTAGACCTGGTTTAGTTTCTGGTTTTTGTCCTGGTTTAGTCTGGTTTTGTCCTGGTTTAGTTCTGGTTTTGTCCTGGTTTAGTCCTGGTTTTGTCCTGGTTTAGTTCTGTTTTTGTCCTGGTTTAGTCCTGGTTTAGTCCGGGTTTAGTCCTGGTTTTTAGGTCCGTGTTTAGTCCTGTCTTTGTTTATTTTCTATTGTAAACTCGC
>JAIEZT010001411.1:0-19974 GCA_019594935.1 Periophthalmus modestus
CCCATCAGAGCCGGCGCCAGCTAATACGGACTGTCATGGAGGATAGGCCACTTTGAGCAGCACATTTGGGTTTGTGAATGTCAAAATTACATGCTGCTTTCCTGAAAACTACACAAGACTGCACTGGGGATTTCTACAGTTTTGTGTAGTTGAGCAAAATTTGTTTTGTACAGATATATTGTATAAGCAACTCTTAAAGCCCCAGTATGTAACTGTTAAGCCAAATAATAAATAATAAACAATAATAAATCAAATAATAATAATAATAATAATAATAATAATAATAATAATAATAATAATAATAATATAATAATAATAATACAATAATAATAATAAAAATAATTAAAATGATAATAAAATAATAATGATAATAATAATAATAAAAAATAATTAAAAATGATAATAAAATAATAATGATAATAATAATAATAATAATAATAATAATAATAATAATAATAATAAATAATAATAATAATGATAATAACAACAATAATAATACATAATATAATTAATAATAATAATAATAACAACACAACAATAATATAATAAAATAAATAATAATTAAAAATGATAATATAAATAAAAATAATAATGATAATAATAACAATAACAATAAATAATAATTATAATAATAATAATAATAATAATAATAATAATAATAATAATAATAATAATAATAATAATAATAATAATAATAATAATAATAATAATAATAAAATAATAATGATAATATTAATAATAATAATAATAATAATAATGTTTAGGGTTTGTTTTTTTGGTTCTGCTTGTTGCAAAAAACAAACAAAAAACATGCGTCCTTACTGTGAGTAGGCTTGCATCTCCACAAACCCGGCTCTTATTTTGCCTGGTGTAGGGCCCCCTCCTTCTTGTTTCCACGGGAATGTTGTTTCTTTGGCGATAATCTTCCACAGTATGGCATAAAACGTATCTATGGCCATGAAGAATGTTCCAAAGTGTAAGAATTGTTTGTTTCTGGTGTAAGCATCAAAGAGACAGATACAGAGTCAGAAGGTTTAATGAGTTCTACACAGGTAAAGTGAACAATGAAGCAACGGACTCTCAGGAAAGGACAGAAGAAAGTCTTGAGATGTGCCTGTTGACAACTTTTATCTCCCGGTGTATGTGTGTGTGAGCCGGGTCTTCTTCTGGTCAGCGTGGCGACACACGAGAAAAAACCTTTAAGCAAAGTCAAACAATGTGATAGTTTTATGACCCTCTCAGAGTGGAGGTCACACGGTCCTTGGTGAATAGGGGCTACGGAAAAGAAGTGGCTTTAACTTCAAGACCAGAACATAGATGTTATCTTCTTGTCCACATTCTTGTAGTCTTCCATACTGCTCTGCATTTGATGTAGTGCTGCATTGCTAGACACACAAGTATAGTTTTAACTTTTTATTTCCATGTAATCGTGCAGGTGCTGCCTCCAGAAAGTGGCACACTGTAGAGAAGTATCTGCATCTAATCATAGAGTGTTTTATCCCCTGAGAACCAAGAAGTGTGCTATTAACATGTTAGTTGTTGCCTCTGATCTGGCCTCTGAAAGTTTGGAAAAGTGTTTAAAACTCGTCATACTGGACTAGGATTAGGATGCTCAGAATGCAGGAGGTAAGAGGGAAAACTTAGGAATTTCAGTATGCATTTACAAACGGCAGCTCATGTTTTGAAACGATATTTTATATATTAACATTTGTATGCATATCTCACTTAAAACTGTGCTATTGTGACAAGCCTAATTTACTCATTATCTTTGAGTAATCTTGTGCACTAGTCAATTCTAGGAAGTGGAAACAATCACTTACGTTTGTAGTTTGGGTTCATGTTGCTGTTGTATCTAGAAACAAGACAAGGGGCGTTACCTTCAACAGCCTCGCTCCGGATTGGCTCTTTGGTTGCTAGGGGTGACGTAACACTCCCTTAGTCCCCTTCTGCATACAGTCTATGGTACAAACATGAGCTCATTGCCTCACTTACCTTTGCTTTGACCACTCTAAAACACCGAGTACTGTTTTTTGGCTGGTGGGAGTCTGTGCGGATCTGCAGTTTTGTAAGTGCAGCAATCGTCCTGAAACTTGGGCCAAATTTGTGAAAAATGCCGGTGACCTTTTCCGCCGAGCTTTTCTCATCTCTGTGCATAAAACGAGAGCCTTCGCAAAGGCCGTAATCATGAAAAAGTTCCAGTAACTTCTGCAGATTGGTGTCGGAGGAGTTCTTTTTGTTGAGCGCAGACAGATTTTTTAGACCGGAAAGAGACAGAGATTTGGGCAGCCGGTTCTGGTCATTTGGGTTTATTGGTCATTACGCAGTCGCGGCTGGAGGAGCTCTGAACCTTGTTAGATTTTTACCACTGGAAGTTCAATTGTTTAAAAGAAAGTTCCTCGTTTCTGTTGCAGAGTTTAAGACTAGATCATTACAAGGTCAGTTTTGGCTATAAGGTTTTACAATATACAAACTGCTCTATTCAAAAGGCAAAAAATGGGAGAAGTGACTTGCCCAACGGCACAATAATAGTGTCGAGTCTTATATAGTGCAGGTCAATCCACGACATTTTCGATTTGTAGGCCAACGCCCTGGTGACAGGACAATTTGGGACATTTTCTTTGAACAGCAAAAACATCTGACATCTGTTTTTTACAAGTGTGCAAACAGGAAAGAAGTGCACAGAGTATTATTATTATTATAGAATATTATTGCTGCAACTGTACTACAACATAAATACTGTAGAGTTGAGAAAATAGAACCAGATTTCCCTATTGATTACACTGCACTTTACCATGAAATATCCACACGATGAATTCACAAATGTTGAAGCTGATCATTTCTATTTGACCCCAAAACTTGCTATATAAAAAGAAAAATATGAATTTAATAAGGAATTTTAGCTTCCCCTCATCTGTACTAAATATTATTGGGCTATAGAATGTTGTGGCATCATCCAAAACGCAGAAATAACTGTAGAACCCATGCAAACGAATAAAGAGGTGGACTTTTTAATTACAGTGGTCCCTCGTTACGTTCTAAAAATAACCCGCAATAGACGAAATCTGTGAAGTATCAGCTTTAATTTTTACAATTATTATATATGTTTTAAGGCTGTAAAACCCCTCACCACACACTTTATACACTTTTCTCTGACAGGCATTAACATTTTCTCACATTTTAAACACTCTCAAAGTTCAAACCTTCGTAGCTGCCTTTATCGGTGCAGAACGTTTCATCGACATTGTGGGTTCTGTCGGTGAGAAAACTTGCAAACATACAGCACTTAAGAGTCACACTGTGATCCAACATTTATGTAAATTTGTCTGACACATTCTGTACTGTACAGGAGACACGGAGGAGACTGAGGGACAATGGTCTACAGTCCCTCAGCCAATCAGGACGCAGAACACGATGCACGTTCATATGCTGTAAAAAAGCATGTAAATTGCACAAAAAAATCAGCAAAACCGCAATATAACGAGGGACCACTGTACAATCTTCTATTAAAGCCGCAGCCAAAAAAACAGACCCAAATAAAAGCTTTTTTTTTTTTCAGTTTGACTTATTGCACTGATAAAAATGAAGTTTTATGAAGTATAAAGAACATCCATCCGTATGAGCGAGCTTGCATCGCCGCCACTGACTATTTTGCCTGGATTAGGACCACCTCCTTCTTGTTTCCATGGAAATGTTGTTCCTTTGGCTGTAATATTCCACAGTATGCCATTAAACATGCCTTTTTCCAGTATGAGTATGATTTTTTTAAACTTCCTATTTCCATGGAATCATGCAGGTTCTTGGACTTTATATATTTGAACTTTCTCTCATGCTGATGTTTTACCACACTAATGTGAACAAGGTTTGAAAAAAATATAAATGATGTACAGATCTTTATATACATTTAAAGTATTACATGCTTCTGTTTACTTCACATTACTATAAAAGACGAATTGCCATTGCCATTTGCCATCCTCTACTACTACTAGAAACTACTACAACTACTACAACTATAACAACGCCCTGTGCTGCTGCTTCCACCATCACGAGTCCTTTCATATCACAAAGGCACAGAGCTGATTGGCTGCAGAGAACACACTCACATCACAAGGTTCACGCTGAGCTCTAATGTAACTGCGTGAATGAGACGCAGCGGCGGCTCATGTTCCTGAAAGGAGCGCTCAAACTCTCCTTTTAAACTATGTCTGTGAAGGCTGTCACGTTCAAGAGGGAGCCATACATCTGGGATCAAATTTCCGGAAAAGGCTTGTGCAGTAAATACGTGATTACATCAGTTTGGAGCAGTGCCATGGTCTGAGTGGACCTGCTCTTATATATCAGATAATATAGTTTTTTTTGTTTTTATCAGTGAGAGGCCAAACTAATACTGACATTCTTGACAAATAGAAGCAAGTAAGTTTAAAAAAAAAGCCCTTTCTGTTTGAAATGAAGACAGAAGAAAGGCTCTGTTACTGGAAAAAGCAGTGATCTGATCCCGAGTACAAAAGGAATGGGAAGTGTTTCAGCCAGGATTTTATGACTTTAAGTGGTGTAATTCCCAATGCAGTGGACCAAACATAAAGGCGAGGACAACAGGTGGAGGGGGAACATCACATACGGTCGGCTCTTAGCGACCAACCAAACCACACAAGTTATGTCCTGGCGAAAGTTCCAAATATCAATCCTCCATAAAGCACAAATGTGTACTTATTCTAGTGCCAAGCAGCGCGTAAATACACACAGTCTGAAACAAATGTGCACAAGTAAATTTTTTATGTTTATGTTTAAATCCATCTGGGAATCACCGGCATAAACTAAATGTTCAGTCTGTTTTAATATCCTTCCTCTTTATAAATCCATCATGTGCGCTGATATAAAACAGTCTGCACCGTTATGTGATACTCTCACTTCCTGGCTCCTCGTTTGCCTCACATCCGTAGTTTGTATATATAAATGGACATAGTTAACCTGCTAGCCAGCGTGTTCCAAATAGGACATGATCATGGGTGCGCTTCGGGCTCCAATCGACTCTGGCTCCAATTCACTTTCCATTGAAAACTGCTGTCCCTCTCTGTGTGACTGCTGCTGTCAGACTCGTCATTTTGGTCTTAAAATCTTGGTATTAACCCGCTCTACATGGTCCTGTTTTTTTTATTTGGCTCTTTTGTCAAGTCAAGATATGAACATTAATAACAAACCAATGAGGACCTTCTATCCCCGAAGTCACTCCCGCTAGCGTTAGCAACACGTTTGATTGACAGTCTCCTGCTAAACCAATGGGAAAACTAAACTAAACAGGTGGGAAGGAGCTTCAGATTGGCTCTTTGGTTGCTATGATACTTGCAGTCAGTATTGCAAATATGGAACTGGGCTTCAAATTCACCCCTATAACCGCTAGCCTCGATTAGCTTCATGTGTCATAGCTTCAACGCTATGGGTGACGTCACACTCACATAGTCCACTTCTTTATACACTCTACGCTCACAGCAGCTGGGTTCTCTTCTCTCTTTGGTCAAGAGTCATCTTCTCATCTTATTCAGGAACTTATCTTGACCCAGAGCATGTAATGAGTTGAGGGCATGTTTCCACAGAGATCTGCCGTGATAGAAAGCGATCCAGCTTTGTAGTACTGCTAAACCAAGGTTGAAGTTGCCTCACTAACCCTCATAATGTTGTTGTAGTACAGGTCTTTTGCTGGAGGTCTGAAGGCTGTTTCAGACAAACACATGTCCACATAAATGAACGGCTCTATAATGTAGTGTTGTTATTGTTGTTGTCCATGTCGTGAGCAGATATCTGAGGACAAAGGTCGAAGGAGACCCTCGTCACATTTCCATCCAGTCTGATCCTGGTCATGCTCCTGCTCTGCCTGCACTGTGCCCTTTACTGAAGGTGAGGCGCATTCTTTTTAATCTCAAGGTTCCATCTGAGGAAGTGTAATTATGAATCCTGTGTGTGTGTGTGTGTGTGTGTGTGTGTGTGTGTGTGTGTGTGTGTGTGTGTGTGTGTGTGTGTGTGTGTGTGTGTGTGTGTGTGTGTGTGTGTGTGTGTGTCCGTGTGTGTATATGTGCATGTGTGTATGTGAGTGTGTGTTGGTTTGTGGAGGATACCAGAGCACCAGAGCACATGTGGGTCTCCAGCTTTTTCTATAAAAGCAGACGCAAACTCGACTATAACCCTGTTAGTTTTGTCCTCTTCTCATTTCCCCTCTTAAACTTGCATTTGGAGTGATTCATGCACGTTTGAGCAATCTTTAATTGCTAATTTTCAACACCACATTGCTTATTTTCAGTGATATGTCCACTGCTCTGTACTTACGTTCTCAGATTTCTTAATCAATGATCATTTTTTTGTTATTTAGTAATTTTGGTACATATATATATATTTGTACAAATTTTTCATATAAAATTGCTTGCTAATTTAATCTGCAGTTATCCATAGGTCCATATCTGCAATTTTGACCGTGAGTATCATGGCAACCAAAGAGCAAGGTTGATGAAGGTAACAATGATGAAGGTCTCGCTCGCACCGCTGGTGTAGCATGGAGCGGCGCTTAGCAACGCTGTCAATCAAACCTGCTGCTAACACTACCAGGACGTCGGGGAAAGAAGACAGCTGATGTGTCTGTTATGTTCATATCTTGATTTACAAACACAATAGTGAAATAAAAATACCAGGATCATGTCGAGCAGGTTAATACGAACATTTTAAGGCCAAAATGACGAGCCTGACAGCAGCAGTTAAGCAGCAGATAATTTTTCAGTGTGAAATGAATTGGAGCCAGAAGCGTGCCCCTGACCACTTCCTATTTGGAGTACAATGGCTAACAAGTTATAGTTAGTCTATGATACTATCCCACCAAACCAAATCATAATTAGAAAAAAAACGTATGCAGACAGACAAGAGGAGCTCAAAGAGAACATAAATGTATCAAATATTTAACATTTTTGTTTGATTGAAATGGAAAAATAGCAATAATAACCTAACTTGAGTACAGTGTTGAGTGTAGGTCCTTGTTCTATAAAAAGGAGAAAAGCCGCAGAGCCAAAGCAGCCTCTCGTGTCTGGGGAAATATGGCCGACTTTCTTTAGGATTAACTTAAGTAGGTTTAACTGAAGAGCAAACAATAAGGAGAGAGGCAATTAAAGGGCTTCATTAAACCAATGCCTCTGCCGCAAACACCGGGGGACGGAGGCAGGCTTTTGTGTTCATTTATTTATTTATATATTTGTGTTTATTTTGTAACACATCAATCACACCAGGGCCAAAAATGGGGAAAAATAGGTCTGATCTGTTACATTTTTTAATTGTGTTTACTTAGACATTGGACAAAAAAGGGCAGGTTAGATTTCTTGAGAAGCTGTGGTTCTAAAAAAAAACCAAAAAAACAAAAAAAACATTGCTGCAAAGAGAGCAAAAATATTAAATGAAGTTAAAAAAATCCACTGCCTTTTCAATTTGTAGACCTCATTCTCTGGGGGTATCTAGAACAGTCATTCAGTACTTTACAAAAATGTGAGTCTGGTCACTGGTGAATCTCCCCAAGTTCAGATGAGCGTGATTGACAGGTGGATTAACCAATCAGGGACGTGTATACTCTGTCTATATCAAAACAAATATGGCTGCTCATGAGGAGGATATGTGTTTGTGGAGGGAAAAATGTCTCAACTCTTCCAATTTATTTAGTGGTTAGTTAGTTAAAGCCAAAGTTTCCAGGTTTTTGTAAAAAAAATAAATAAATAAATAAAAATAAAAATACACTGGAAATTGTGTATCAGATCACAGAAACTTATCCTGCATTTGTCTCCAGTAGGTTAGACGACTGTAACGTCCTGCTCACTGGCCTCTCCAAACGAGCCTTAAGACAGAACAGTACATCCAGAACACTGCTGCTCGGGTCCTGACTAGAACCAGGAAGTACTTCACACATGTGTCCTGTGCTCAGTCGCTGGCTCCTGTGGCTCAGAGAATAGACTTTAAAGCAGCTCTGTGTGAACAAGTCTCTCCATGAACCAGCACCAAAGAACATCTCCCACATGTTAGAGCCACATGAACCATCTCACACTCTGAGGACTTCAGGGACCCAACTCCTGCTGGTGCCCAGAGTCGGGACTAGACACGGACTAAATCAGGATTAAACATAAGTGTTTCAGTTTTCTGCAGCTAAAACCTGTAACATTCTTCCTGAAGATGTGAGACAGGCCTCTACTTTGACAATGTTTAAATCCAGGCTCAAACGGTTCTGTTTAGCTGTGCATATGACTGAAAAAAATAAATTAAATTATTATTATTATGCTTTCTTCTCTTTTAATGTTAATTTTATGATTTTTATTTATGTTTTGATTTGTTGTATTGTGATTTTAATTTGTTTCTTATTCTGTAAAACACTTTGAATTACTTTGTGTATGAATTGCGTTATACAAATAAACTTCCTTTGCCTTGCTTTACAAACACATGTCCTTACTGAAAGCAGGCTGGCATCTCCACAAACCTGACTCATATTTGGCCTGGAGAAAAGCGTCCTCCAGCTTGTTTCCATGGAGATATTGTTCCTTTAGTTATAATATTCCATAGTATGGCATATACCTTATCTATCTCCATGAAGAATGTTCCGAAGTATGGTTTTAACTTTCTGTTTCCATGGGAAATATGCCACGTCCAGAAAGTTACACACTGTATCTAAGAGTTAATGTGGAGAGACAATGTTTAATTGCTTTTCTTATTATATAGTAACCCGAGAATTTGCCCATAGACACTATACAACTTGTTAATAAGCTGACAATTACCGTCATACTTGTATTTTTTATTTATTATTTTACATTTTTTATCCGCCTACAGTGACATTGGTGGCACCCCCGGAGGTCAGAGAGCGTACTAAGTGGGGAGGTGGTTGATCCCCGTTGCTAATTACACGCCACATGGCATTGTTATTCTCCACTAATTGCGTGCTGCGAGTGAGTAAAAGCGCCGTGCCTTGGAGGGTTTTTAATCTATGTATTAAGCCCTGTGAATTTGGCAGCAGCACTGGAGTCTTCCCAGCAGTCAATAACAGCATTTCCCCGACAAAAGCGCACACTGGGTCCTCCAGGGGGCGGCATAGAGGCAAAAGCTGCAGATTTAGCCATCATTAAAGTTTAATTAATAGAAATTCCATGCGACTGTGACTCTGCACACAAATGGAGTTATTATAGATGAGAGTTCCAAGCCAAATGCCATGTCAAGTGTCATTACATAACAGTTATATATGCTAGTTACAGGTGACTATTACAAAAAGCCTTAATTGGGGTAGGATTGTCAATTAATACCCAGATGCTGACTGATAATAAAACTAATAGTACTAAACTAATAGCGAAACTCCAAAAAGTCATATAAATAGGACAAATTTGGAGTATAACTTACCACACACTACAGCATTTCAGGATTTTCTTAAACAATTATTACACGTGTGACAAAAAGTGCAGTCCACAAACACAAAGAGAATCAGGTGAGATTTAAATTCTTACAATCTCCCGAGCGCAAAGACGGCAGCGAAATATGGCAGTGAAGAGACCGCACACCGCATGCTAAAAGTCACAAGCTGTTCACTAAAGCGCAACTCATGTTCGCTTTGAGACTCGAAAATGTTCCTTTGTAGATTCTGTGTCATTATTTGTGGAGGACAAATTCTAAGGGATGATATGGAGGAGAACGCTGCAGTTTAGCAACTTTATAGGAGGTGAGTGAGAAAGTAATCCAATTATTTTCACCGTTTCCTGAATTTGTATCTCGCGCCTCTGTTTCCATCACTTCATCTGCCCCTGACATTATGTTTTATTGGCTGTTGCCGTTTCGTGGTTATGATATGGCTGAACAACTCAGAATAGTACTGACGTGCCACACTTAAGGAGTGCAGTAGATTCAAAATGGCACCACCCAAAGTCAGGTCACACGTCTTTGGAGTTGGACAGAAGCACATTGGGACCTAAATCAGGCAAATGATCTTGTAGTGTGTGGCGGGCTTAAGAGTAAAGGTGCAAAGTATAGGATGTGTTGAAGTTATAATTGCAGATGGAGGGCAGGGGAGATTCACTGAGCCACAAGTATTGAACATTGTCATTATTTGTAAGGTATTAGCTCCATAAACCATATTAATCTCATGCTTTAAAGTCTGTCTTTGGGGTTGAATCATGGCACAACTTTCTGAAGCAATTATGTCTTTTTATGTCTTTTATTTATACTGACATTGATGACTTTGAGATTTGTGCCAGTTTTTGTTTCCTGTGGATAGGCCCAGTAATTACAGAGGTATTAATCATAAACCAGGTCAGTTAAAAAGCACATTCCACCATAGAATTCTGATTCATTTTCTTCATCTTAAACTGGATGCAGCCATGTGAACACAACCTATTATCCTATGCTATCCTGTGTTATGCTATGAGTGCTATGAGTTTGGGTAATAAAAACGCTGCTAATAACTTAAGTATTTTGTTGTAGGACAGACTGAAAGAGGAAAAACCAACTCATTGAAAACCATCAGTGCTGCGTTGATGGACAGGTCTTTTAAACACAAATCCAGGAAACTGCTTTGATCACTGTGATTTCACCTGCCAAAAACTGCACTTTCTACTTTCTGCGACAATTTCTGAAGGCCACATGTTCCTCGTGCGTCAATGACAAAACCTAGTGTGAGAATAATACAATTTTTCACTTGTACAACAAACTGTACACAAAAGTACACTTACATTTGTTTTCAGGAACAGTTGTTTTTGTTATTTTTTGGCGATATGAAAAGATTTGAGATGCAGAAGGCTGAATTAATAACTTCTAAGACTTATTACAGAGACAAATTAATGACTAAAATAAGTTTGATTTATTTATTTATTGCAGCTCATGATTTTTTAACCATATTGTAGATTTAGAATTGTTTTTTTGTGGTTTAAATTTGCTCTTACGTTTTTGTGTCAGTGTTATAGATTTATTTCAATATCATCATTTATTGTCTATATGGACTCCAGCAATTTAACGCTCTTCAAAATGTGTTATCGTGACAGGCCTAGGTGTAGGGCTCCAACTGCTGGCACCAGAGGGAATTGATATGAGAAAAAACCTCATTTTAGCAAGTAACGGACTTGCTAAAATGCAGCATCAATGAAGCTACATAAAACTCCGGGTAGATGAGGGAACATGTTATAGATGTTATAACATGGTTCAAAACTCAAGTCTATTAAGTCTACTAAATATTTTTTATAGTATGTGTTCTTTAAATCAAATTGATGAAGATATGTTTGGGGCTATAGTTATGCCTTAATATTTAATGTGACAAGAGGGAAATCTTCGACGTGTTTGGTGTTTAGTGAATAATTTAAGGTTTAGCTGGGGTTAAATATGCAATATGTTTTCTTTATTTAAGCACTGGAGCAACCTCTCAGGACCCTCAGGACCAGGGCACTGGGGACCTTCCTCCAGATCAGATCCATGATTTTGCTTCCCAGCTGAATAGATTGGGCCTTTGCTAATGTAAGTACTGATTACTGTCTTTACTATTCCCATGAGGAGGTCAATCGGGGAGCAAACAGCACCCAGAGACCTACTTAATATGAGAATAGCACTTTCTGTACTGATCACTGGTGGTTGTGCTTTGGTAAGACCCCCCAAATTTGCCCCTCTGAAGTGATTTTGTTTTCGGTGAGGCATATTTACGTTATTTTATATTCCAGTGAGCTATTCATTGCAGAGTTAATTTATTTTTGACTAAAATATTTTGTCATATCAATGTCGTATTTTAAAACTAAATCAAACTTTATACATTTTCAATGATTAAAAGTACTTTTTCACCTTCTAGGCATTCAAACCGCTTTACATCAAGGAACCACTCACCCATTCACACACATATTCATACACCGGCGTACGCAGACACTGGGGGCGGGATGGGTTAAGTGTCGTGCCCAAGGACACAACGACAGTATTAATTTGCGGGAACTGGAATCACACCGCCAACCTGTGGGTCACTTTGTCTAACTGCTGCACCAATGATGTTAACGTCAAGAGCGGGATTCGAACCGGCAACCTTCGGATCAGTGGACGAACACTCAACTAAGACACTGTCACCTCGTTAAAGTAGATATTTCTGTCAAGTAAACATACTGATATATTTGATACGGAATAAAAACTAACCATGAATAAATGAAAGGAACGAGTGTCGAGAGTCTAGATCCAAGTTCCAGTTTTCGAGAACCTCAAACCAGACCATAAGCAAACTCAGCGTCCGAGGAACACGCCTGTATATGTCCCAATAAGCAGCAATTTATCTTAGTCAAAGATGCCGTACCTGATTTTTACTGTCTTAAAACCGTGGAAAACAGAACTAGCTCATTAAACGGTTTTTAATTATGCCACGATGAGTTTGTAAACCCTCCTCAGACTCTCGGACACCACAGACAGTAAAACATCCTAATTATGGGACAATAAAATGCTTTGTGATCAGATACAGACAGCACACGCTAGACTTATTTTGACCTCAAGAGCTGCTTATACAATATATCTACTGGGGCGAAACGCATTTATCTCGAATTCATGAGGAAAGTCGTTTAAATAAATAAACGCTACCTTCTACGAGCTGTTCATTTGAAAACATCGGGTAAATTGACACTGATGACCGACCGTAGTGACGCCTCGGTGCCGTTTGTGTTGGGGAGGGGGTGGGGTAGTAGACGTTTTAATTACTACGATCAATATTCACTTGTCAGAAATCGTGGGTTAAATGAAATGCTTCGTGCTGATGGCTGGATCCATACTTCCAACGGATCATATGGCCTGACTTGGCACAAAAGGAAAATGACACGGGGACATGCCTCTGCTATTACAACAGTGACACAGGCTGTATTTAACTACGGCCCAATCATCCGAGTGACGCTCTATTGAAGTTTAATTAAACAACTGACCACAGAGAGATGGAAACGATCCCACGGAGCTCTGAAGACGTTTGAGGTCATCTATTTAAAAAAAAAAAACATTTCGGTAACACTTTATAATAACTATAGCCTATTTAGCCTTAATAAAGCATGAACAAACACTTAATTAATAATGAACAAACACTGAATTGAATTAATGATGAGAAACTCGTAATCAATAATGAAGAAACACTTAATAATGATTCATGCTTAATAACTACTTAATTACAACCTTAATTAACACTGAATTAGCAATTAATTGGCCTGTGTTGTGTACAGTTACTCATACTTATTTCACACTTAGTTACTCCTTAAATAAGCATTTACAAATGGTTAGTTAAGTATTAACTCAAACACTTGTTAATGAAGTGTTAATTAAGGCCGTAATTAAATAGTTATTAAGCATGACTCATTGTTAATTAAGTGTTTGTTCATTATTAATTAAGTGTATGTTCATGCTTTATTAAGGCTAAAGAGGCTATAGTTATTATAAAGTGTTACCAACATTTCAAAAATATTGCAGCGAACACAATATTGGTTTTAAATGCTGTTATCATTTTCTCGCAGTCCACTATATGTCTTTTCTAGTTGAGTTTTCTCTCCATAACGTTACTGCTCCTCCTGGAATGTTTCTCAGTATGGCTTTAAAACTTGAGGTCTTGCATTTACCCCGATGCAGTTGTTTCTATTGCTCAAAAATACCTTGAAAAACGTATTTTCTTATTGTGAAAAGTGGGCTGCAGATGGCTCATAATGACGCTTTGCGGGGGCTCTTAAGGGGAAGATTGACTTGTGCGACCGAGATGTTTGTCACTGCAGAGGTGAACACTTTAGCGGTACAAAGAACTTTAATGTAGTTTTATTTGTAGCTGAATAAGTCTGAAAATGAAATAATGTCACTCACAAATATAAGATTCAGTGCACTGGAGACAAAGGTGTGGTTGTCTTATGTCACTGTCCTTGTCTGATTTAAAAATGGACCAGAATAAAGATGAATTGAATTCTCTAAGACTAATGTTAAGTTAAGATTAATGCCATGCTGTGGAACATTCCAGGGAAAGCAATAAGATCTCCATGGATGAAAGCAGGTGGCGCACTCTCGTTAGAAAAGTTACTCAGTGCACCTTAATTTAATAAAAAAAAAAAAACAACATTCAAATGAAAATACTTGCATACTGTATACAGGTGCCAAGGTACTAGGTTCTCTATAAACTTAACTTATTACAAAAAATTATCTTAAAATAATGCACATTTGTCTCTCAGCATATCCCCTGCTTAAGTGTGCAGTTCCCAGGTGCAGTAGCGATATGCCCAACCTCTCTCCTGTCCTCTATCTTTCTTTTTTATTTATCTTCATACCTGTGTAAAATCTGTGGAAAAAAAGATAGTTGAAAGTGTAATCAGTAGAAATGTGTTGCATTGTTCAGTTACAAGTCTTTTTAATTGTTTAAAATACCTTACAACCTGTGTTCTGACTGTGAGCGGACTCCTCTCTCCACAGAGCTGACCTGTAGCTTGGTTTGGAGGAGCCACCTGCTTGTCTCCATGGAGATAGTTAGTCAAGACACAATAACATCTCCATGGAGACAAGCAGGTTGATCTACCAGAAAAGCTACATAATGAAAGTTTCAGGATACACTTAATATCATTTGTATCTTAATCACTGTTGTTAATTTAGAGTAACCGTTACTTATCTACCGTTACTTACGTATCTTATTCTCATAAATTGCAGCACAAAGCCTGTAAATGTACTTTTTTCTCTTCATTTTTGAATTTTATTTTACTTCCCATATCCCCATAGACTTTTAGTGTCTTAAAACTAGTTCATTTAAATGTTATATATTTAGAGCATCCTACTTACTCACTACAATGACTTTAGAAGCATTTTTCAAAATTTTCAGAAACCAAAACTGAGTAGCTAGCATCAGCACTAGCATGCTAACGTGCACATCCTGATTATAGGAAAATAAAACGTTTGATAATTATTTCGGACAGCTCACAGGAGACTTATTTTGACCTCAAGAGCTGGTTTTACAAAACCCCTGTACGGTGACAAGACATTTTTGACTCAAATATTTGTGAAGAAATCGGTACAGCGCCTTTAATATAATGAGAGGCTTTGGTGTTGTGTGGGTGGTCCTCCTCTGTGAGCACGAAAGTACACATTTACCGAGCGGATTTCAAATGGCCAGGATTAAAAATGTGTGAATCAATAGAGCCACCTCTGCCTGTGACCTTTGACCTTTGATAAATTACCTGAGAGCAGCCCGAGAGACGACCTCGGCAGATTTGAGCGGTATCTGGAGAATTGTGTTCTCGCCGCTTTCTTTCAGTGGCATTTCTGCTTATTCTTACAGTAAAGCAAAGAAGTACAGCTAACATTCTCACTATTACTCTAACCTCTAAATTACACATTCCAGAGTCAAAAGTTATCGTACTTTAAAACGCGGGTATTAAGTAAGTTGACTTTTGTACCTTTCCATCATGTTATAATGTTTGCCTCGTCAAAAATGCGCCTGAAGAGGTTTGAGATGTCATTCATGCATGTTTTCAGTAATTTAGCGTTCTCTCCTGGGCCTTGTTCGAGCCCTCCTTAAGGCTGACTGAAAGATTCTGTCCAATGCTCCGCCCACAAGCTTTCATCAACTGTACACAACAACTTCACAAACCTGATACGACGTGTAATAGTTTCATTAGCGGATGCAGCTGATTGTGTTGTGACGACGCTCTGTCAATGGACCCGTTTAAAGTACAAAGAACAAATATTATGCATTGTATTGTTAGTGACCTTTAAATATGGTCTGGAGTATTTTTGCTTAGGCACTTTGTTTTTCAGAACTTAAAATAATGCCTAATTTAAAACATCAGGCATCATTTCACAGCCTCAGTGCTCCTCATACTGTGAACTGGGGCAGCGCGCCATCTCCTGGCAGTACAGGGAATTACCATGGGAAAACCTAGGTAATGAGAAACGAATGAGTAATGAACAAAATGTGACAATAAAAATGCTTAGAACAAGTCTGCTGCCGCTGTATAAACGTCTATTTTCTCTATCTATGACATCACAATCCTGGGAAATTTCAAACTAATTAACTGTATGTATGTATTTTTTTTTTTTTAATGTTTTCTACTTACATTTTGCATAATATGTGTTCTTTACAATACCAAAGCATGCTCTGTCTTCTTCTAGAGAAGTTTTAATGATGTTGTTGCAGGGTTACAGTTGGGTATGGGCTAAATGTACAAGGTGAGTCTACCTGAAATATCATGCATGTGCTGTTCTTTTTACCATTATATTGTCTTATGAGGCTTTTTGAGTAAAATTATCGCTCTTTTTGTCCTTTCATTGCCTCGTCCTTTGCCAGCATGACCTTTCATCTATACTGTACCCATAATTGCACTGCCTCAGGTGCCAAGCTTTAAGGCCTAGAGACTACGAAATAATATAGAAAGAGAGAGAGGAGAAATCCCTCATAACCTTCCCTACCTCCTTCCCTAGCTCATTTTTCTCCTTGCTTCCTTGTTGTTTCTTGCTTCCATGGAGACCTAGTACCCAGGTGTTCATACACAGTTTGGTCTGATTTAGCTCATAGCACTGAACTCCACAAACTTCAACCATCCAAATGAAGCAGACACTTCAGCAGGAAAAGGTTAACGTCGTCCCAATGCCTTAAACTGAAATATGCAACACAATTGGTGTTTTTTAGTTTGTAGAATGTCATGATGTCATACTCTCAGATGGGGGCAGTTTTTTCCTACTAGTTACATTGTACTTGCTGTTGAAATATCCAAAGGTTAAATTCACAAATCATCTGGATAAATATTCTTGGCCTGTAGAATGTTGTGATGTCATCTAAGCTAAGCAGTACTCCCCATCCCATACAGACGAGGAGCAGAGGAGGAGCAGACGAGGAGCAGAGGAGGAGGTAGACAAGGAGTAGAGGAGGAGGAGACGAGGAGTAGACGAGGAGCAGAGGAGGAGCAAGGAGGAGCAGAGAGGAGCAGACGAGGAGCAGAGGAGGAGCAGACGAGGAGCAGAGGAGGAGCAGACGAGGAGGCAGAGGAGGAGCAGAGGAGGAGTAGACAAGGAGCAGAGGAGGAGCAGAGGAGGAGCAGAGGAGGAGTAGACGAGGAGTAGATGAGGAGCAGAGGAGGGGCACAGGAGGAGTAGAGGAGGAGTAGACGAGGAGTAGACGAGGAGCACAGGAGGGAGCAGAGGAGGAGCAGACGAGGAGTAACGAGGAGCAGAGGAGGAGCAGACGAGGAGCAGAGGAGGAGCAGAGGAGGAGACTAGGGCTGAGGGTTAATGGAACAGTCTTTCCTCAGACCTGGTTTTACATGTAGTGAGGACTATACTAAGGATTATTTTAAAATATTATTCTAGGACTTTTAAATCAGACCAGTATCTTTTCTTTCAGATGAATCTGCTGGAATAAAAGTTTTATTTGTCTTTATGTCAAATTGGGACCATGCAACATGTCAAACATCCTTTGCTGCAGTCTCGACTTGTGCAGCTGCAACAATAGAGTCGAGTGAGACAACTCTGAGACTGTGATATTTTAGTTGATTTCTGCCTCCTGTACCCTCATGTTTCCTCCGTAGTTTCCTTCCCTTGTCTCCTTTTTAGGACACCACTTAATGACAAATTAGGTGGATGACTCAGAAGTGTGGACATTTCTTAAGTGGGGTGATGTTGGACTTTAGAGCTGATTTTGATGTAATAGATCGTCTTCCTCGAGGAAGATGTTTAGGACTTTTGTGTTGTCTGCTTTTATTACTGAATTCTGTTTTCTATTAGTTTTGACTGTGAAAAAACTTCAGTGATAATATCTGCAGATCACTCAGGCGTCTATTATGCTGCAGATTCATGTCACAAAATGATTTGTTTTTCGTGAGCAGGTGGATGAGTGGGTCATTAGGAAACACTAGTGCTACAATATTAACAAAAACTAAAGCTGATTGATATTGGATGGTGGGGAAAATGAAAGTTAGAGCATGGATCAGAAATAAGTCAAACATTGCTGGGGAGAGTAAATACAAATATAAAACAAGTAGTCAAAACTAAACTGCTGGGTCTGGTCCCTGACAAAAGCCTGTCTGGGACA
Organism: Periophthalmus modestus; assembly: GCA_019594935.1. Taxonomy (NCBI): domain Eukaryota; kingdom Metazoa; phylum Chordata; class Actinopteri; order Gobiiformes; family Gobiidae; genus Periophthalmus; species Periophthalmus modestus. The sequence goes on from JAIEZT010001411.1 coordinate 18,032, forward strand.
GAACATAAACTCTGTTAACAAAAGGGTTGAAGCATCGCGTCAAAATCTTGTCATTATGTCAAACACTTAAAATTAATTACAAAGTCTTTAATATTATGTCACTTGTTCATATTGTTCTGAAGTACGGTCGTCCACATCTCAAAAGATCTCGCAAAAATACAAGTGGCTCAAAACAAGCCGTAAGACTTGTACTTGCTCAATTAAAACAAGCAGAGAACAAATGTATTCCACTCTGTGACGGCTCAGTTTAATAAGAAAACAAGTTACACTGAGCTAATGGGAATTCACATGAATAAACAAATTCACGCATTATGGTGCATTTGATTGACAGCTGAAAAAGGAGAATTGAGGAGAAGAATCAAGGAGACGCAGCGAGAAGATAGAATGAACCACAGCCCGACAGTCTCACACACCACATTCATACACAGGGAAGTGTCTTGCTCAAAGGCCCTGTACCCGCTCTTGGGTCAAGACATGTCCACTTGAATTATAATCATTTTATTGCACAGGTTAGCATGTGTTGTTTTAGCTTTACCATGCTAAATCTCCCCTCTGACCTCTGAAATATATGACAGCTCTTATAAACTCATCACCGTGAATATGAGGATACTCAGGATGCATAAGGTCAGTGAGGATTAACGTTGGACCATTGGAAACTGTTTATAATGAACTCTTTCTGTTTTCCTTAGACGGTAAAAATGATGTCTTGGCCCGATGACTGAATTCAAATGCTTTTCTGTCAATATGTTTTTTTGTGTATCACAGTAGTCATTTCTTACTGATTTGATTTGCTTTTTTGGGTAAATTAAACCACAGCTAAATCAAATACCGTTCCATTTAATACAATCTGAAACAATTGTAGTTACTCATTTTGGTCCCATGTCTCATCATACCTATTATTGTCCTTGTAACACTGTGTAACTGTTTGTGAATCAGTCTAAAATAATTTCAGTCTCTCAATGGCATTTTCATTCTCCCACACACAGTAGAAGTGACTAAGCCCTTATAAACGCATAGTGTCCTGCCAGTGGAAAAGATGCCGCCAAAACCCTGTGCTTTGGAGAGATGCTCTGTGGCTTTTTGTTGTGTTTGGACCAGATTTTGTGCAGTCAAATTGGATTCACTGACACACTACCGTACTGAAATTATAATTGACAATAGTCGATATATATATTCTACATACTCTTCTGATGTTATTCAAGTGTCTGGGTTTAATATGTAAGTAATATTCATCCTTCACTTTCACAGTCTGTGTCATTGTTATCAGAATACTGGAAAAAATTCTTCTTTTCAAACCACTCAAAAGGACTAAACACTCTTTTGTATTTCAAAGCAGCTCTCGCAGCCTATTCAAGCTGACATCCCTTATGTGTAGTTTGCTTTTTTTCACCAGTAGAATGCAGATGTGAAAACCTCCGCTTGCTCTGCCCTCGCCCAAATCTTATGTCATACCAAAGCTGCCTGGCATAGGGCAGAACAGAAGTAACGCAGGCCAGCATCTAGTGGTGATTGTGAGAGAATACAACGGGGCGGGTCACCATTCTAATTAAAAATGGTAAGCTTTAGAATAAATAAAAAAAGTGTACTCAAACATCTCAGACGTGATACATCTCAAATGAGGATTCAATAAAAACATACTACCATATTAAATCATTGTGTATCCTAATAATTTGAGTTAGGTAATTCCATAAACTGTTTGCAAAGGCATATAAAGAAAATAAAAGTACTTGAAAGTTTCACTATCACATATCCACAGCATGATGCTGTCAAACAATTCCGTAAATTTCAGATTAAACGCCACTACTCTTTCACCACGCTTTGAACCCTGCGGCCGGATAACAAACAGTGTGGCTAAGTGTATGATTTTAACTAGCCGAACGGCACAAGGGGGAGCTCTCTGGCAGTACTGCTAAAGGAACAGTCTTGGGGAAAGATTATGCGCT
>JAIEZT010001411.1:20074-50162 GCA_019594935.1 Periophthalmus modestus
ATAATTTTTTTACTTGTCTTGACATTTTTCTTAGGTTACTACAAATTTCATTTGTCTACGATGAAAAAGGTCTGTCATTGCCCGTAATGGTTTTTGAACTTTGAGGTGGCGCTATTGAGTCATTTTGAAACATTAATTTTTTTTCCACATCAAATATTACATTTTTTGGCAAACCTTGAATTTTAGGTCATAGTTGGATTAGTGCAGAGCATCTATTTAGAGTCGACAACAAGTCCATTACTCTGAACCCCATTCATTCAATGACACATTTATGACCGTTACCACGGTAACATAGTTGCAATAGAGGTATGTTTCTCATTGGCTTTTTTGTTCAGTATGTTTAACCAGACTGTCCTGCGCCAAATTTCAAATGTTTTTTGACAAAGTAATTTTTTGGGGTCCCATTCAAAAGTTCAAGGGGGCGCTGTGGAGCAATGTAATGTCTGACGTATGTAAATTGTATATCTATTGCGTTCAGATCAACATTTTGAACAAAACGTACAATTAATGCCGTGAAATGGACGGGCTGCATGTCTGAGTTATTCGCAATCTTAAAACTTAAAAAAATGGCTTTTTCTTGGCAGGCTGGCACACACCCACATTTTATGACAGAAAAAAATCCAAGACAAACACCTTTAATTCCCACATGGCTGTCTGTAGTTCATTTTGACCAATTTCCAAGTTTCTTGAATGAAAATCCATGGCGTAAAAAATTCAAAAGTGACATTTAAAAATTTGGAAAAATTGGGTTCCGCCCACAATGGCCGACTTCCTGTGGGGTTTAGGGTGGGGTCATAATATAATTTTTTATTTGTTTTGACATGTTCTATGGTTCTACCAAATTTCCATTTGTCTACGATGAAAAAGGTCTGTCATTGCCGTAATGTATTTTGATTTTTGAGGTGGCGCTACTGAGTCATTTTGAAGCATTAATTTTTTTTGCCCAAAAAAATAATTAATTTTTTCACCAACCTTGAATTTTGGGTCCAATCAAATTTAGTTTTCATTAATGTTCAGGGGGTCAAAAATGGCTTCGAAGTCCGCAAGTATAATAATAAAATAATAATAATAATTAAAAACTGCAAGCAGTGATAAAGGCCCTCGCCACCCTTGCGACCGCGGGGTTTCACGCGAGGACCGTGGAGTTCGCGCCTCTCGTTCCCGCCGTACAATCGCCCCTCCCCCCAAAATCAGCGACTGAGTAATACTACTCCATTCATTCCAATGAGAGCATTTATGACATTTTCCACACCTGCACGGTTGGAAATAGAGGTATGTCTCATTGGCTTTTTTGTTCAGTGTGATTAGTGGAATATGTGTACCAAATTTCAATGGTTTATGACAAAGTAATATTTTTTTCTTCCTATTTTAACCAAAACCCATGTATTTCAATGAGAAATGTCGGTCGTTGCCATGGCAACACACTTGGAAATAGAGGTATGTTCCCATTGGCTTTTTTGTTCAGTATGGTGATAGGGATGTTCATGCCAAATTTCAAATGTTTTTTGAAAAAGTAAAATTTTTTGGGTCCCATTCAAAATTTTCAAGGGGGCGCTGTGGAGCAATATAAATGTCTAAAAATTTTAAATTGTATGTCCCATGCATTCAGATCAAGATTTTGAACAAATCGTATATTAATGCCGGGAAATAGGACGCTGCATGTTTGAGTTACGTACGATTTAATACTTCAAAAAATGGCTTTTTTCTTACAAGGCTGGCCCCACCCACATTTTTTATAATTTAGAAAAATCCAAGTGTCCTCGTCTTTAATCCCACATGGGTCTAGTTCTATTCTTGACCAATTTGCAAGTTTGTTTTATGAAAATCCATGTGGTAAAAAAGTCAAACGTGAGAGTTAAAATTAAGAAAAAATGGGGTTCCGCCCACAATGGCCGACTTCCTGTAGGGTTTAGGGTGGGGTCATAATATAATTTTTTACTTGTCTTGACATGTTCTATGGTTCTACCAAATTTCATTTGTCTACGATGAAAAAGGTCTGTCATTGATGTAATGTATTTTAAACTTTGAGGTGGCGCTATTGAGTCACAATGAACGTACATTTTTTTTGCCTCAAAAAAGATTACATATTTCACCAACTTACAATTTTACGTCATAGTTGGATTAGTGCAGAGCATCTATTTAGTCAACAAGAAGTCCATACTCTGAACTCCATTCATTTCAATGACACATTTATGACGTTACCACGGTAACATAGTTACAAGAGGTATGTTCTCATTGGTTTTTTTGTTCAGTATGTGAAGCCACATGTGCCTGCCCAATTTCACATGTTTTTGTCGCAGTCATTTTTTTCAGTCCCATTCAAATTTCAAGGGGCGCTGTGGAGCAATGGATTGTCTCAGCTATGTACAACTGTATAACATTAGGTTCAGAGTAACATTCTGACTAAAATATATATTAATGCCGTCAAGAGGACACTGCATGTTTACGTTAGGTGCAATTTAATACTTCAAAAAACCGCCATTTTTGTTTGCAGGCTGGCCACACCCACATTTTATAACTTAGAAAAATCCAAGACAGTCGCCTTTAATCCCACATGGGCCTAGTTCATTTTGTCCCATTTCCAAGTTTGTTGAATGAAAATCCATGGCGTAAAAAATTCAAATGTGAGAATTAAATTTTCAAAAAAATGGGGTTCCGCCCACAGTGGCCGACTTCCTGTTGGGTTTAGGGTGGGGTCAAAATATAATTTTTTACTTGTCTTGACATGTTCTATGGTTGTACCAAATTCATTTGTCTACGATTAAAAAGGTCTGTCATTGCCGTAATGTATTTTGAACTTTGAGGTGGCGCTATTGAGTCATTTTAAAACATTAATTTTTTTTATACATCAAAAATACCTAAGTTTTCTTTCTCCAATCTTGAGTTTTAGGTCACAGTTGGATTAGTGCAGAGCATCTATTTAGTCGACAACAAAGTCCAGTACTCTGAACCCCATTCATTTCAATGACACATTTATGACGTTTACCACGGTAACATAGTTACAAATAGAGGTATGTTCTCATTGGCTTTTTTGTTCAGTGTGATGAGTGGAATATGTGTACCCAATTTTGAATGGCCTATGACAAGTAAATTTTTTTCATCCCAGTTAACCAAAACCATTGTATTTCAATGAGAGGTTTCGGTCGTTGCCATGGCAACACTATTGCAAATAGAGGTATGTTCTCATTGGCTTTTTTGTTCAGTATGGAGATAGGGATGTCTATGCCAAATTTCAAAAAGTTTTTGACAAAGTAAAATGTTTTGGGGTCCCATTCAAAATTTCCAGGGGGCGCTGTGGAGCAATGGATTGTCTCATCTATGTAAACTGTATATCGTACATTCAGATGAACACTGTGACCAAATGTATATTAATGCCGGTTAACAGGACACTGCATGTTTGAGTTACGTACAATTTAATACTTGAAAAAACGCCATTTTTTCTTCGCATGTTGGCCACACCCACAATTTTATGACTTAGAAAAAATCCAAGTGAGTCGCCTTTAATCCCACATGGGCCTAGTTTTATTTTGACCCAATTTGCAAGTTTGTTGAATGAAAATCCATGGCGTAAAAAATCCCAATGTGAGAGTTAAAATTTCAAAAAAATGGGGTTCCCGCCCACAATGGCCGACTTCCTGTAGGGTTTAGGGTGGGGTCATAATACAATTTTTTACTTGTCTTGACATGTTCTATGGTTCTAACCAAATTTCATTTGTCTACGATGAAAAAGGTCTGTCATTGCCGTAATGTATTTTGAACTTTGAGGTGGCGCTACTGAGTCATTTTGCAAGATTAATTTTTTTTTCACATTGAAATACCAATTTTTTCACCAACCTTGAATTTTGGGTCATAGTTGGATTAGTGCAGAGCATCTATTTAGTCGACAACAAAGTCCAGTACTCTGAACACCATTCATTTCAATGACACATTTATGACCATTTCCACGGTTACCACGGTAACATAGTTACACAATAGAGGTATGCTCTCATTGGCTTTTTGTTCAGTATGTCAAGCCACATGTCCATGCCAAATTTCAAATGTTTACGACAAAGTAATTTTTTTGGTCCCATTCAAAAGTTCAAGGGGGCGCTGTGGAGCAATGTAATGTCTGACCTATATAAAATTGTATATGTATGCACTCAGATCAAGATTTCGAACAAAATGTATATTAATGCCGGGAAAACAGGAACACTGCATGTATGAGTTTACGTGCGATGTAATACTTTAAAAAAGAGCTTTTTTTTTTGGGTAAGCTGGCCACACCCACAATTTATGAGTTAGAAAAATCCAAGGTAGGAGACTGGAATCCCACATGGGTCTAGTTCCTTTTGACCAATTTGCAAGTTTCTTGAATGAAAATCCCATGGCGTAAAAAATCCAACGTGAGAGTTAAAATTTCAAAAAAATGGGGTTCCGCCCACAATGGGCCGACTTCCTGTAGGGTTAGGGTGGGGTCATAATATATTTTTTTACTTGTCTTGACATGTTCTATGGTTCTTCCACCAAATTTCATTTGTCTACGATGAAAAAGTCTGTCATTGCCGCAATGTTTTTTGATTTTTGAGGTGGCGCTATTGAGTCATTTTAAAACGTTAATTTTTTTACACATTAAAATAATTAATTTTTCACCAACCTTGAATTTTGAGTCCAATGAAATTGAGTTTTCGTTAACGTTCAAGGGGTCAAAAATGGCTTCAAAGCGGCCGTAAAAATAATAATAAGAATAAGAATAATTAAAAACTGCAAGCAGTGATAAAGGCCCTCGCCACCCCCTTGCGACCGCGGGGTTCACGCGACCCGCGGAGTTCGCGCTTGTCGTTCCCACTTACATCGCCCCTCCCACCAAAACAGCGACTGAGTAATACTACTCCATTCATTCCAATGAGAGCATTTATGACATTTTCACACACCTGCACGGTTGGAAATAGAGGTATGTCTTCATTGACTTTTTTGTTCAGTATGATGAGTGGAATATGTGTAGCAAATTTCAATGGTTTATGACAAAGTAAATAGTTTCATCCCAGTTAACCAAAACCCATGTATTTCAAAGAGAGATGTTGGTTGTTGCCATGGCAACACACTTGGAAATAGAGGTATGTTCCCTTCGGCTTTTTTGTTCAGTATGGGGATAGGAATGTCCATGCCAAATTTCAAATATTTTTGAAAAAGTAAAATTTTTTGGGTCCAATTCAAAATTTCAAGGGGGCGCTGTGGAGGAATGGATTGTCTCAGCTGTGTAAACTGTATATCATTACATTCAGATGAAAAATGTGACCAAAATGTATATTAATGCCGGTTAACAGGACACTGCATATTTGAGTTAGATGCAATGTAATAGTTCAAAAAACGCAATTTTTTTTCGCATGTTGGCCACACCCACATTTTATGACTTAGAAAAATCCAAGTGAGTCGGCTTTAATCCCACATGGGCCTAGTACATTTTGACCAATTTTCAAGTTTTTTTAATGAAAATCCATGGCGTAAAAAATCCAAACGTGAGAGTTAAAATTTAAAAAAAAATGGGGTTCCGCCCACAATGGCCGACTTCCTGTAGGGTTTAGGGTGGGGTCATAATATAATTTTTTACTTGTCTTGACATGTTCTATGGTTCTACCAAATTTCATTTGTCTACGATGAAAAAGGCCTGTCATTGCCGTAATGTTTTTTTATTTTTGAGGTGGCGCTATTGAGTCATTTTAAAACATTAATTTTTTTGCACATCAAAATTATTAATTTTCCACCAGACTTGAATTTTGGGTCCAATAAAATTGAGTTTTCGTTAACGTTCAGGGGGTCAAAAATGGTTTTGAAGTCGCGAGGAAAAGAATAATAATAATAATGGAAACGCATTTTCCACCCATTATTTTTCTCCTAAACCATAAAAGCTACAGTCATGTGACTTTCTCACATTGTGCCCCATCACAAATAAGGCCGCTGTGAATTTTTTTTCACAAGTCCACGACAAATCGCTTGTCTGCTACGAATTTTTGAAAATGAAATTTGAAGAGGGCGCTAGAGAGTCATTTTGTGAGATAAAGTCATGATTTGCATATCATTGTGTTCAGCTCACAAATGTGTGCATAAACGCTGTATTAGCGTTTTCCCATCAAAAAATGTGTGAAAGAGAAATATTTTTATTGAAATATTCCAATAATTGCAATTTTGTATAAAATTTCGCCATGACCACACCCAAAGTCATATTCAAATATAATTGATGATCTTTAATCTCACATGGGTTTAGTGGGTTTTGGCCAAATTTGAAGTGTTTGTGATGAAAACTGTGCGAGGAGATGTCCTGAATGTGAGGGTGTGCGCTTTTGTCATCACCGGGTTTGATCCAATATGGCCGACTTCCTGTACATTTTAGGGCGGGGCCATAATATCATTTTTGTCATGTCCCGACATGTTCTATTTTTTGATGTGAGTCTCAGATTTTTCAGTCGACTTTTTTTTCCGAGTCGGGCTCCCATTGGCCCCATGAAAATCAAAGTTTGAGGTGGCGCTACCGAGTCGTCTTTCGTTTTTTTTTTCCGCGGTCTTCGGTGACAATTAGAGCTTGGCGAGTTCTAATTTTTGACACCACTCACTGGCATGTCGGGGCGTGTTAACCACTTGATTTTTGCCATTTTCCCCGTTTCGGACGCGGTTTTAATGAGTCCCTCGCCGGGACGTTGTCTCCGGCTCGGGCCTAATAAATTAAAACTGCAAGCAGTGATAAAGGCCCTCGCCACCCCTTGCGACCGCGGGGTTCACGCCACCGCGCGAGTTCGCGCCACCGCGGAGTTCGCGCCACCACCGCGGAGTTCGCGCCTCTCGTTCCCGCCTCTCGTTCCCGCTTACATCGCCCCTCCCACCAAAAACAGCGACTGAGTAATACTACTACTCCATTCATTCCAATGAGAGCATTTATGACATTTTTTCATGTCTGCACGGTTAGAAATAGAGGTATGTCTTCATTGGCTTTTTTGTTCAGTATGATGAGTGAATATATGTGTACCAAATTTCAGTGATTTATGACAAAGTACATTTTTCATCCCAGTTAACCAAAACCCATGTATTTCAATGAGAAATGTCGGTCGTAACCCATGGCAACACACTTTCAAATAGAGGTATATTCTCTTTGGCTTTTTTGTTCAGTATGGAGATAGGGATGTCCATGCCATATTTCAAATGTTTTTGAGAAAGTAAAATTTTTTGGGTCCCATTCAAAATTTCCAGGGGGCGCTGTGGAGCAATGGATTGTCTCATCTATGTAAACTGTATATCATTACATTCAGATAAACATTGTGACCAAAATGTATATTAATGCCGGTTAACAAGACACTGCATGTTCGTGTTAGGTGCAATTTAATACTTGAAAAAAAAAACGCAGTTTTTTCTTTGCATGTTGGCCACACCTACATTTTATGACGTAGAAAAATTCAAGTGAGTCAACTTTAATCCCACACGGGTCTAGTTCATTTTGTCCACTTTTCAAGTTTGTTGAATGAAAATCCATGGCGTAAAAAAATTCAAACGTGACAGTTAAACTTTCAAAAAAATGGTGTTCCGTCCACAATGGCCGACTTCCTGTCGGGTTTAGGGTGGGGTCATAATATAATTTTTTTACTTGTCTTGACATGTTCTATGGTTCTACCAAATTTAATTTGTCTACGATGAAAAAGGTCTGTCATTGCCGTAATGTATTTTGAAATCTGAGGTGGCGCTACTGAGTCATTTTGTAACATTAATTTTTTTATACATCAAAATACCAACTTTGTCACGAACCTTAAATTTTGGGTCATAGTTGGATTAGTGCAGAGCATCTATTAGTTAGTCGACAACAAAGTCCAGTACTCTGAACCCCATTCATTTCAATGACACATTTATGACGTTACAAACGGGACACATAGTTGAAAATTGAGGTATGTTCTCATTGGCTTTTTTGTTCAGTATGATGAGTGGAATACATGTACCAAATTTGAATGGTCTATGACAAAGTAAATTTTTTCATCCCATTTAACCAAAACCAATGTATTTCAATGAGAGGTTTTCGTGGTTGCCATGGCAACACTATTGCAATAGAGTTATGTTCTCATTGGCTTTTTTGTTCAGTATGGGGATAGAAATGTCCATGCCAAATTTCAAATTTTTTTGACAAAGTAATTTTTTGGGTCCCATTCAAAAGTTCAAGGGGGCGCTGTGGAGCGATTTAATGTCTAAACAATTTTAACTGTATGTCTATGCACTCAGATCAAGATTTTGAACAAAATGTATATTAATGCCGGGAAATAGACGCTGCATGTTTGAGTTATGTACAATTTAATACTTGAAAAAAATGGATTTTTTTTTTTTTGCAGGCTGGCCACGCCCACATTTTATGATGTAGAAAAATCCAAGATAGTCGGCTCTAAAATCCCACATGGGTCTAGTTTATTTTCACCAATTTGCAATTTTCTTGAATGAAAATCCACAGCGTAAAAAATCCAAACGTGAGAGTTAAAATTTCAAAAAAATTGTGTTCCGCCCACAATGGCCGACTCCCTGTAGGGTTTAGGGTGGGGTCATAATATAATTTTTTACTTGTCTTGACATGTTCTATGGTTCTACCAAATTTCATTTGTCTACGATGAAAAAGGCCTGTCATTGCCGTAATGTTTTTTGATTTTTGAGGTGGCGCTACTGGGTCATTTTGAAATATTAATTTTTTTGAACATCAAAATAATTAATTTTCACCAACCTTGAATTTTGGGTCCAATACAATTGAGTTTTTCGTTATCGTTCAGGGGGTCAAAAATGGCTTCGAAGCGGCGGCCGTAAAAATAATAATAATAAGAAAAGAATAATAATAATAATGAAAACTGATTTTCCACCCATTTTTTTTCTCCTAAACCATAAAAGCTACAGTCATGTGACTTTCTTACATTGTGCCCCATCACAAATAAGGCCCCTATGAATTTTTTCACAAGTCCACGACAAATCGATTGTCTTCTATGAATTTTTTGAAAATGAAATTTGAAGAGGGCGCTAGAGAGTCATTTTGTGAGATAAAGCCATGATTTGCATATCATTGTGCTCAGTTCACAAATGTGCATAAACGCTGTATTAGCGTTTTCCCAACAAAAAATTTGTGAAAGAGAAATATTTTTATTGAAATATTCCAGAAATTGCGATTTTGTAGAAAAATTCACCATGACCACACCCAAAGTCATTTTCAAATATAATTGATGATTTTTAAATCCACATGGGTTTAGTGGGTTTTGGCCAAATTTGAAGTGTTTTGTGGTGAAAACTGTGCGAGGAGATGTCCTGAATGTGAGGGTGTGCGCTTTTGTCATCACCGGGTTTGATCCAATATGGCCGACTTCCTGTACATTTTATGGCGGGGCCATAATATCATTTTTGTCATGTCTCGACATGTTCTATTTTTTGATGTGAGTTTCAGATTTTTAGATTCACTTTTTTCCGAGTCGGGCTCCCATAGGCCCCATGAAAATCAAAGTTTGAGGTGGCGCTACCGAGTCGTCTTTCGTTATTTTTTTTCGCGGTCTTCGGTGACAATTAGAGCTTGGCGAGTTCTAATTTTTGACACCACTCACTGGCATGTCGGGGCGTGTTAACCACTTGATTTTTGCCATTTTCCCCGTTTCGGACGCGGTTTTAATGAGTCCCTCGCCGGGACGTTGTCTCCGGCTCGGGCCTAATTAAAACTGCAAGCAGTGATAAAGGCCCTCGCCACCCTTGCAACCGCGGGGTACACGCCACCGTGGAGTTCGCGCCTCTCGTTCCCGCTTACATCGCCCCTCCCACCAAAAACAGCGATTGAGTAATACTACTCCATTCATTCCACTGAGAGCATTTATGACATTTTCACACCTGCACGGCTGGAAATAGAGGTATGTCTTCATTGGCTTTTTTGTTCAGTGTGATGAGTGGAATATGTGTACCAAATTTCGATGGTCTATGACAAAGTTTTTTTTTTTCATCCCAGTTAACCAAAACCCATGTATTTCAATGAGAAATGTCGGTCGTTGCCATGGCAACACACTTGCAAATACAGGTATGTTCTCTTTGGCTTTTTTGTTCAGTGTGGGGATAGGGATGTCCATGCCAAATTTCAAATGTTTTTGACAACGTAAAATTTTTTGGGTCCCATTCAAAATTTCCAGGGGGCGCTGTGGAGCAATGGATTGTCTCAGTTATGTAAAATTGTATATCATTAGGTTCAGATCAACATTGTGACCAAAATGTATATTAATGCCGGTTAACAGGACACTGCATGTTTGCGTTAGGTGCAATGTAATACTTGAAAAAGCGCCGTTTTTTCTTTGCATGTTGGCCACACCCACATTTTATGACGTTGAAAAATCCAAGACAGTCGTCTACAATCACACATGGCCCTAGTTGATTTTGACCAATTTGTAAGTTTCTTGAATGAAAATCCATGGCGTAAAAAATCCAAACGTGAGAGTTAAAATTTCAAAAAAATTGGGTTCCGCCCACAATGGCCGACTTCCTGTAGGGTTTAGGGTGGGGTCATAATATAATTTTTGACTTGTCTTGACATGTTCTATGGTTCTACCAAATTTCATTTGTCTACGATGAAAAAGGTCTGTCATTGCCGTAATGTATTTTGAACTTTGAGGTGGCGCTACCGAGTCATTTTTGAAACATTAATTTTTTTTTGCACATCAAAATATCAATTTTTTTCACCAACCTTGAATTTTGGGTCATAGTTGGATTAGTGCAGAGCATCTATTTAGTCGACAGCAAAATCCAGTACTCTGAACCCCATTCATTTCAATGACACATTTATGACGTTACCGTGGTAACATAGTTACAAATAGAGGTATGTTCTCATTGGCTTTTTTGTTCAGTATGATGAGTGGAATATGTGTACTAAATTTGAATGGCCTATGACAAAGTAAAAAATTTTCATCCCAGTTAACCAAAATCAATGTATTTCAATGAGAGGTTTCGGTCGTTGCCATGGCAACACTATTGCAAATAGAGGTATGTTTCTCATTGGCTTTTTTGTTCAGTATGGGGATAGAAATGTCCATACCAAATTGCAAAATTTTTTGACAAAGTAATTTTTTGGGTCCCATTCAAAAGTTCAAGGGGGCGCTGTGGAGCAATTTAATGTCTAAAAATTTTTAACTGTATATCTATGCATTCAAATCAAGATTTTGAACAAATTGTATATTAATGCCGGGAAATAGGACGCTGCATGTTTGAGTTACGTACAATTTAATACTTGAAAAAATGGCTTTTTTCTTTGCAGGCTGGCCACGCCCACATTTTATGATGTTGAAAAATCCAAGATAGTTGGCTCTAATCCCACATGGGTCTAGTTTATTTTCACCAATTTGCAATTTTCTTGAATGAAAATCCACAGCGTAAAAAATCCAAACGTGAGAGTTGAAATTGTGAAAAAATGGGGTTCCGCCCCCACAATGGCCGACTTCCTGTAGGGTTTAGGGTGGGGTCATAATATAATTTTTTTACTTGTCTTGACATGTTCTATGGTTGTACCAATTTTTATTTTGTCTACGATGAAAAAGGCCTGTCATTGCCGTAATGTTTTTTGATTTTTGAGGTGGCGCTACTGAGCCATTTTGAAATATTAATTTTTTTTTTTGCCCATAAAAATAATTAATTTTTCACCAACCTGAATTTTGGGTCCAATGAAATTTAGTTTTCACTAACGTTCAGGGGGTCAAAAATGGCTTCGAAGTCGCAAGTATAATAATAATAATAATAATAATAATGGAAACTCATTTTTTTCCCATTTTTTTTCTCCTAAACCATAAAAGCTACAGTCATGTGACTTTCTCACATTGTGCCCCATCACAAATAAGGCCCCTGTGAATTTTTTCACAAGTCCACGACAAAATCGATTGTCTTCTACGAATTTTTGAAAATGAAATTTGAAGAGGGCGCTAGAGAGCCATTTTGTGAGATAAAGCCATGATTTGCATATCATTGTGTTCAGCTCACAAATGTGCATAAACGCTGTATTAGCGTTTTCCAACAACAAAAAATGTGTGAAACGAGAAATATTTTATCGAAATATTCCAAAAATTGCAGTTTTGTATAAAATTCCCCATGACCACACACCCAAAGTCATATTCAAATATATTGATGATCTTTAATCTCACATGGGTTTAGTGGGGGTTTTGGCCAAATTTGAAGTGTTTGTGATGAAAACTGTGGGAGGAGATGTCCTGAATGTGAGGGTGTGCGCTTTGTCGTTCCCGGGTTTGATCCAATATGGCCGACTTCCTGTACATTTTAGGGCGGGGCCATAATATCATTTTTGTCATGTCCCGACATGTTCTATTTTTTGATGCGAGTGTCAGATTTTTTACGTCGACTTTTTTCCGAGTCGGGCTCCCATAGGCCCAATGAAAATCAAAGTTTGAGGTGGCGCTATCGAGTCGTCTTTCGTTATTTTTTTTTTCGGGGTCTTCGGTGACAATTAGAGCCTGGCGAGTTCTAATTTTTGACACCACTCACTGGCATGTCGGGGCGTGTTTACCACTTGATTTTTGCCATTTTCCCCCCGTTTCGGACGCGGTTTTTAATGAGTCCCTCGCCGGGACGTTGTCTCCGGCTCGGGCCTAATAATGGAAAATTTTTTTTTCAACCATTTTTTATCTCCTAAACCATAAGTGCTACAGTCTTGTGACTTTCTCACTTTGTGCCCCATCACAAATAAGGCTCCTGTGATTTTTTTCACAAGTCCACGACAAATCGATTGTCTTCTACGAATTTTTTAAAATGAAATTTGAAGAGGGCGCTAAGGAGTCATTTTGTGAGATAAAGCCATGATTTGCATATCATTGTGTTCAGCTCACACATGTGCATAAACGCTGTATTAGCGTTTTCCCCAACAAAAAATGTGTGAACGAGAAATATTTTATTGAAATATTCCAAAATTGCGATTCTGTATAAAATTCGCCATGACCACACCCAAAGTCATATTCAAATATAATTGATGATCTTTAATCTCACATGGGTTTAGTGGGTTTTGGCCAAATTTGAAGTGTTTGTGATGAAAACTGTGCGAGGAGATGTCCTGAATGTGAGGGTGTGCGCTTTTGTCGTTCCCGGTTTGATCAATATGGGCCGACTTCCTGTACATTTTAGGGCGGGGCCATAATATCATTTTTGTCATGTCCCGACATGTTCTATTTTTTGATGCGAGTTTCAGATTTTTACGTCGACTTTTTTCCGAGTCGGGCTCCCATAGGCCCAATGAAAATCAAAGTTTGAGGTGGCGCTACCGAGTCGTCTTTGGTTATTTTTTTTCGCGGTCTTCGGTGACAATTAGAGCTTGGCGAGTTCTAATTTTTGACACCACTCACTGGCATGTCGGGGCGTGTTAACCACTTGATTTTTGCCATTTTCCCCGTTTCGGACGCGGTTTTAATGAGTCCCTCGCCGGGACGTTGTCTCCGGCTCGGGCCTAATAATTAAAACTGCAAGCAGTGATAAAGGCCCTCGCCACCCCTTGCGACCGCGGGGTACATGCCACCGCGGAGTTCGCGCCTCTCGTTCCCGCTTACATCGCCCTTCCCACCAAAATCAGCGACTGAGTAATACTACTCCATTCATTCCAATGAGAGCATTTATGACATTTTCACGCCTGCAGGGTAGGAAATAGAGGTATGTCTTCGGTGACTTTTTTGTTCAGTATGATGAGTGGAATATGTGTAGCAAATTTCAGTGGTTTATGACAAAGTAAATAGTTTCATCCCAGTTAACCAAAACCCATGTATTTCAATGAGAGATGTTGGTTGTTGCCATGGCAACACACTTGGAAATAGAGGTATGTTCCCTTGGGCTTTTTTGTTCAGTATGGGAATAGGGATGTCCATGCCAAATTTCAAATATTTTTGAAAAAGTAAAATTTTTTGGGTCCAATTCAAAATTTCAAGGGGGTGCTGTGGAGCAATGAATTGTCTCAGCTGTGTAAATTGTATATCATTACATTCAGATGAACAATGTGACCAAAATGTATATTAATGCCGGTCAACAGTACACTGCATGTTTGAGTTAGGTGCAATGTAATACTTCAAAAAAGGCAATTTTTTTTCGCATGTTGGCCACACCCACATTTTATGACTTAGAAAAATCCAAGTGAGTCGGCTTTAATCCCACATGGGCCTAGTACATTTTGACCAATTTTCAAGTTTTTTGAATGAAAATCCATGGCGTAAAAAATCCAAACGTGAGAGTTAAAATTTCAAAAAAATGGGGTTCCGCCCACAATGGCCGACTTCCTGTCGGGTTTAGGGTGGGGTCATAATGTAATTTTTTACTTGTCTTAACATGTTCTATGGTTCTACCAAATTTCATTTGTCTACGATGGAAAAGGTCTGTCATTGACGTAATGTATTTTGAACTTTGAGGTGGCGCTACCGAGTCATTTTGAAGCATTAATTTTTTTGCACATGAAAATACATATTTTTTCACCAATCTTGAATTTTGGGTCATAGTTGGATTAGTGCAGAGCATCTATTTAGTCGACAACAAAGTGCAGTACTCTGAACCCCATTCATTTCAATGACACATTTATGACCATTTCCACGGTTACCACGGTAACATAGTTACAAATAGAGGTATGTTCTCATTGGCTTTTTTGTTCAGTATGTCAAGCCACATGTCCATGTCAAATTTCAAATGTTTATGACAAACTAATTTTTTTTGTCCCATTCAAAAATTGAAGGGGGCGCTGTGGAGCAATGTAATGTCCGACTTATGTAAATTGTATGCATTTGTGTTCAAATCAACATTTTGAACAAAACGTATATTAATGCCGGGAAATAGGACCCTGCATATCTGAGTTACGCGCAATTTAAAACTTCAAAAAATGGCTTTTTTCTTAGCAGGCTGGCCACGCCCACAATGTATGATGTAGAAAAATCCAAGTTAGTCGAATGTAATCCCACATGGGTCTAGTTCATTTGGACAAATTTCCAAGTTTCTTGAATGAAAATCCAGGGTGTAAAAAATCCAAACGTGAGAGTTAAAATTTCAAAAAAATTGTGTTCCGCCCACAATGGCCGACTTCCTGTAGGGTTTAGGGTGGCGTCATAATATAATTTTTTACTTGTCTTGACATGTTCTATGGTTCTACCAAATTTCATTTGTCTACGATGAAAAAGGTCTGTCATTGCCGTAATGTATTTTGATTTTTGAGGTGGCGCTACCGAGTCATTTTGAAAGTGTAATTTTTTTGACCATGAAAATAATTAATTTTTCACCAGTCTTGAATTTTGGGTCCAATAAAAATTGACTTTTCGTTAACGTTCAGGGGGTCAAAAATGGATTTGAAGTCGCGACCAAAATAATAAGAAGAAGAAGAAGAATAATAATGGAAACTGATTTTCGACCCATTATTTTTCTCCTAAACCATAAAAGCTACAGTCATGTGACTTTCTCACATTGTGCCCCATCACAAATAAGGCCCCTGTGAATTTTTTCACAAGTCCACGACAAATCGATTGTCTTCTACGAATTTTTGAAAATGAAATTTGAAGAGGGCGCTAGAGAGCCATTTTGTGAGATAAAGCCATGATTTGCATATCATTGTGTTCAGCTCACAAATGTGCATAAACGCTGTATTAGCGTTTTCCCAACAAAAAATGTGTGAAAGAGAAAAATTTTATCGAAATATTCCAAAAATTGCGATTTTGTATAAAATTCGCCATGACCACACCCAAAGTCATATTCAAATATAATTGATGATCTTTAATCGCACATGGGTTTAGTGGGTTTTGACCAAATTTGAAGTGTTTGTGATGAAAACTGTGCGAGGAGATGTCCTGAATGTGAGGGTGTGCGCTTTTGTCATAATCGGGTTTGATCCAATATGGCCGACTTCCTGTACATTTTAGGGCGGGGCCATAATATCATTTTTGTCATGTCCCGACATGTTCTATTTTTTGATGCGAGTTTCAGATTTTTCGGTCGACTTTTTTCCGAGTCGGGCTCCCATTGGCCCAATGAAAATCAAAGTTTGAGGTGGCCTTACCGAGTCGTCTTTCGTTATTTTTTCTCGGGGTCTTCGGTGACAATTAGAGCTTGGCGAGTTCTAATTTTTGACACCACTCACTGGCTGTCGGGGCGTGTTAACCACTTGATTTTTGCCATTTTTCCCGTTCGGACGCGGTTTTAATGGAGTCCCTCGCCGGGACGTTGTCTCCGGCTCGGCCTAATTAAAAAATGATAATAAAAATAATAATGATAATAATAACAATAACAATAAATAATAATTAATAATAATAATAACAATAATAATAATAATAATAAAAAAAAATAATGATAATATTAATAATAATAATAATAATAATAATAATGTTTAGGGTTTGTTTTTTTGGTTCTGCTTGTTGCAAAAAACAAACAAAAAACATGCATCCTTACTGTGAGTAGGCTTGCATCTCCACAAACTCGGCTCTTATTTTGCCTGGTGTAGGGCCCCCTCCTTCTTGTTTCCACGGGAATGTTGTTTTCTTTGGCGATAATCTTCCACAGTATGGCATAAAACGTATCTATGGCCATGAAGAATGTTCCGAAGTGTAAGAATTGTTTGTTTCTGGTGTAAGCATCAAAGAGACAGAAACAGAGTCAGAAGGTTTAATGAGTTCTACACAGGTAAAGTGAACAATGAAGCAACGGAGTCTCAGAAAAGGACAGAAGAGAGTCCTGAGATGTGCCTGTTGACAGCTTTTATCTCCCGGTGTATGTGTGTGTGAGGCGGGTCTTCTTCTGGTCAGCGTGGCGACACACGTGAAAAAACCTTTAAGCAAAGTCAAACAATGTGATAGTTTTATGACCCTCTCAGAGTGGAGGTCACACGGTCCTTGGTGAATAGGGGCTAGAGAAAAGAAGTGGCTTTAACTTCAAGACCAGAACATAGATGTTATCTTCTTGTCCACATTCTTGTAGCCTTCCATACTGCTCTGCATTTGATGTAGTGCTGCATTGCTAGAAAATATCTTACAAAAGTATAGTTTTAACTTTTTATTTCCATGGAATCATGCAGGTGCTACCTCCAGAAAGTGGCACACTGTAGAGAAGTATTTGCATCTAATCATAGAGTGTTTTATCCCCTAAGAACCAGGAAGTGTGCTATTAACATGTTAGTTGTTGCCTCTGATCTGGCCTCTGAAAGTTTGGAAAAGTGTTTAAAACTCGTCTTACTGGACTAGGATTAGGATGCTCAGAATGCAGGAGGTAAGAGGGAAAACTTAGGAATTTCAGAATGCATTTACAAACTGCAGCTCATGTTTTGAAACGATATTTTATATATTAACATTTGTATGCATATCTCACTTAAAACTGTGCTATTGTGACAAGCCTAATTTACACCTTATCTTTGAGTAATCTTGTGCACTAGTCAATTCTAGGAAGTGGAAACAATCACTTACGTTTGTAGTTTGGGTTCATGTTGCTGTTGTATCTAGAAGCAAGACAAGGGGCGTTACCTTCAACAGCCTCGCTCCGGATTGGCTCTTTGGTTGCTAGGGGTGACGTAACACTCCCTTAGTCCCGTTCTGCATACAGTCTATGGTACAAACATGAGCTCATTGCCTCACTTACCTTTGCTTTGACCACTCTAAAACACCGAGTACTGTTTTTTGGCTGGTGGGAGTCTGTGCGGATCTGCAGTTTTGTAAGTGCAGCAATCGTCCTGAAACTTGGGCCAAATTTGTGAAAAATGCCGGTGACCTTTTCCGCCGAGCTTTTCTCATCTCTGTGCATAAAACGAGAGCCTTCGCAAAGGCCGTAATCATGAAAAAGTTCCAGTAACTTCTGCAGATTGGTGTCGGAGGAGTTCTTTTTGTTGAGCGCAGACAGATTTTTTAGACCGGAAAGAGACAGAGATTTGGGCAGCCGGTTCTGGTCATTTGGGTTTATTGGTCATTACGCAGTCGCGGCTGGAGGAGCTCAGAACCTTGTTAGATTTTTACCACTGGAAGTTCAATTGTTTAAAAGAAAGTTCCTCGTTTCTGTTGCAGAGTTTAAGACTAGATCATTACAAGGTCAGTTTTGGCTATAAGGTTTTACAATATACAAACTGCTCTATTCAAAAGGCAAAAAATGGGAGAAGTGACTTGCCCAACGGCACAATAATAGTGTCGAGTCTTATATAGTGCAGGTCAATCCACGACATTTTCGATTTGTAGGCCAACGCCCCATTCTCTGCTTTTTATCCGCACAGTTTGGTTCTTGTTGACAGGACAATTTGGGACATTTTCTTTGAACAGCAAAAACATCTGACATCTGTTTTTTACTTGTGTGCAAACAGGAAAGAAGTGCACAGTACTCTGTGCACTTCTTTTTTCTTATTATTATAGAATATTATTACTGCAACTGTACTACAATAAAAATACTGTAGAGTTGAGTACATGGAACCAGATTTCCCTATTGATTACACTGCACTTTACCATGAAATATCCACACGATGAATTCACAAACGTTGAAGCTGATCATTTCTATTTGACACAAGACCCCAAAACTTGCTATATAAAAAGAAAAATATGAATTTAATAAGGAATTTTTAGCGTCCCCTCATCTTTACTAAATATTATTTGGCTATAGAATGTTGTGGCATCATCTAAAACGCAGAAATAAGTGTAGAACCCATGCAAACGAATAAAGAGATGGACTTTTTAATTACAGTGGTCCCTCGTTACGTTCTAAAAATAAACGTTCTAAAATTTTACAATTATTATATATGTTTTAAGGCTGTAAAACCCCTCACCACACACTTTATACACTTTTCTCTGACAGGCATTAACATTTTCTCACATTTTAAACACTCTCAAAGTTCAAACCTTCGTAGCTGCCTTTATCGGTGCAGAACGTTTCATCGACATTGTGGGTTCTGTCGGTGAGAAAACTTGCAAACATACAGCACTTAAGAGTCACACTGTGA
The DNA here is from genome assembly GCA_019594935.1 of Periophthalmus modestus. Taxonomy (NCBI): domain Eukaryota; kingdom Metazoa; phylum Chordata; class Actinopteri; order Gobiiformes; family Gobiidae; genus Periophthalmus; species Periophthalmus modestus. Next base: position 39,003 of record JAIEZT010001411.1, read on the forward strand.
TCCAACATTTATGTAAATTTGTCTGACACATTCTGTCCTGTACAGGAGACACAGAGGAGACTGAGGGACAATGGTCTACAGTCCCTCAGCCAATCAGGACGCAGAACACGATACACGTTCATATGCTGTAAAAAATAGCATGCAAATTGCACCAAAAAATCAGCAAAACCGCGATATAACGAGGGACCATTGTACAATCTTCTATTAAAGCCGCAGCCAAAAAAACAGACCCAAATAAAAGCGTTTTTTTTTTTTTCAGTTTGACTTATTGCACTGATAAAAATGAAGTTTTATGAAGTATAAAGAACATCCATCCGTATGAGCGAGCTTGCATCGCCACAAACCTGACTATTTTGCCTGGATTAGGACCACCTCCTTCTTGTTTCCATGGAAATGTTGTTCCTTTGGCTGTAATATTCCACAGTATGCCATTAAACATGCCTTTTTCCAGTATGAGTATGATTTTTTTTAACTTCCTATTTCCATGGAATCATGCAGGTTCTTGGACTTTATATATTTGAACTTTCTCTCATGCTGATGTTCTACCATACTAATGTGAACAAGGTTTGAAAAAAATATAAATGATGTACAGATCTTTATATACATTTAAAGTATTACATGCTTCTGTTTACTTCACATTACTATAAAAGACGAATTGCCATTTGCCATCCCTCTACTACTACTAGAAACTACTACAACTACTACAACTATAACAACGCCCTGTGCTGCTGCTTCCACCATCACGAGTCCTTTCATATCACAAAGGCACAGAGCTGATTGGCTGCAGAGAACACACTCACATCACAAGGTTCACGCTGAGCTCTAATGTAACTGCGTGAATGAGACGCAGCGGCGGCTCATGTTCCTGAAAGGAGCGCTCAAACTCTCCTTTTAAACTATGTCTGTGAAGGCTGTCACGTTCAAGAGGGAGCCATACATCTGGGATCAAATTTCCGGAAAAGGCTTGTGCAGTAAATACGTGATTACATCAGTTTGGAGCAGTGCCATGGTCTGAGTGGACCTGCTCTTATATATCAGATAATATAGTTTTTTGTTTTTATCAGTGAGAGGTCAAACTAATACTGACATTCTTGACAAATAGAAGCAAGTAAGTTTAAAAAAAAGCCCTTTCTGTTTGAAATGAAGACAGAAGAAAGGCTCTGTTACTGGAAAAAGCTGTGATCTGATCCCGAGTACAAAAGGAATGGGAAGTGTTCCAGCCAGGATTTTATGACTTTAAGTGGTGTAATTCCCAATGCAGTGGACCAAACATAAAGGCGAGGACAACAGGTGGAGGGGAACATCACATACGGTCGGCTCTTAGCGACCAACCAAACCACACAAGTTATGTCCTGGAGAAAGTTCCAAATATCAGTCCTCCATAAAGCACAAATGTGTACTTATTCTAGTGCCAAGCAGCGCGTAAACACACACAGTCTGAAACAAATGTGCACAAGTACATTTTTTATGTTTATGTTTAAATCCATCTGGGAATCACCGGCATAAACTAAATGTTCAGTCTGTTTTAATATCCTTCCTCTTTATAAATCCATCATGTGCGCTGATATAAAACAGTCTGCACCGTTATGTGATACTCTCACTTCCTGGCTCCTCGTTTGCCTCACATCCGTAGTTTGTATATATAAATGGACATAGTTAACCTGCTAGCCAGCGTGTTCCAAATAGGACATGATCATGGGTGCGCTTCGGGCTCCAATCGACTCTGGCTCCAATTCACTTTCCATTGAAAACTGCTGTCCCTCTCTGCATGACTGCTGCTGTCAGACTCGTCATTTTGGTCTTAAAATCTTGGTATTAACCCGCTCTACATGGTCCTGGTTTTTTTATTTGGTTCTTTTGTCACGTCAAGATATGAACATCAATGAAAAACCAATGAGGACCTTCTTTCCCTGAGGTCACTCCCACTAGCGTTAGCAACACGTTTGATTGACAGTGTTGCTAAGTGCCCATCTCCTGCTAAACCAATGGGAAAACTAAACTAAACAGGTGGGAAGGAGCTTCAGATTGGCTCTTTGGTTGCTATGATACTTGCAGTCAGTATTCCAAATATGGAACTGGGCTTCAAATTCACCCCTATAACCGCTCGCCTCGATTAGCTTCATGTGTCATAGCTTCAACGCTATGGGTGACGTCACACTCACTTAGTCCACTTCTTTATACACTCTACGCTCACAGCAACTGGGTTCTCTTCTCTTCATCTTCTCATCTTATTCAGGAACTTATCTTGACCCAGAGCATGTAATGAGTTGAGGGCATGTTTCCACAGAGATCTGCCGTGATAGAAAGCGATCCAGCTTTGTAGTACTGCTAAACCAAGGTTGAAGTTGCCTCACTAACCCTCATAATGCTGTTGTAGTACAGGTCTTTTGCTGGAGGTCTGAAGGCTGTTTCAGACAAACACATGTCCACATAAATGAACGGCTCTATAATGTAGCGTTCTTATTGTTGTTGTCCATGTCGTGAGCAGATATCTGAGGACAAAGGTCGAAGGAGACCCTCGTCACATTTCCATCCAGTCTGATCCTGGTCATCCCCCTGCTCTGCCTGCACTGTGCCCTTTACTGAAGGTGAGGCGCATTCTTTTTAATCTCAAGGTTCCATCTGAGGAAGTGTAATTATGAATCCTGTGTGTGTGCGTGTGTGTGTATGTGTGTGTGTCCGTGTGTGTATATGTGCATGTGTGTATGTGAGTGTGTGTTGGTTTGTGGAGGATACCAGAGCACCAGAGCACATGTGGGTCTCCAGCTTTTTCTATTAAAGCAGACGCAAACTCGACTATAACCCTGTTAGTTTTGTCCTCTTCTCATTTCCCCTCTCAAACTTGCATTTGGAGTGATTCATGCATGTTTGAGCAATCTTTAATTGCTAATTTTCAACACCACATTGCTTATTTTCAGTGATATGTCCACTGCTCTGTACTTACGTTCTCAGATTTCTTAATCAATGATCATTTTGTTATTTAGTAATTTTGGTACATATATATATATTTGTACAAAATTTTTCATATAAAATTGCTTGCTAATTTAATCTGCAGTTATCCATAGGTCCATATCTGCAATTTTGACCGTGAGTATCATAGCAACCAAAGAGCAAGGTTGATGAAGGTAACGATGATGAAGGTCTTGCTCGCACCGCTGGTTTAGCATGGAGCGGGCGCTTAGCAACGCTGTCAATCAAACCTGCTGCTAACGCTACCAGGACGACGGGGAAAGAAGACAGCTGATGTGTCTGTTATGTTCATATCTTGATTTACAAACACAATAGTGAAATAAAAATACCAGGATCATGTCGAGCAGGTTAATACGAACATTTTAAGGCCAAAATGACGAGCCTGACAGCAGCAGTTAAGCAGCAGATAATTTTTCAGTGTGAAATGAATTGGAGCCAGAAGCGTGCCCCTGACCACTTCCTATTTGGAGTACAATGGCTCGCAAGTTATAGTTATAGTCTATGATACTGTCCCACCAAACCAAATCATAATTAGAAAAAAAACGTATGCAGACAGACAAGAGGAGCTCAAAGAGAACATAAATGTATCAAATATTTAACATTTATGTTTGATTGAAATGGAAAAATAGCAGTAATAACCTAACTTGAGTACAGTGTTGAGTGTAGGTCCTTGTTCTATAAAAAGGAGAAAAGCCGCAGAGCCAAAGCAGCCTCTCGTGTCTGGGGAAATATGGCCGACTTTCTTTAGGATTAACTTAAGTAGGTTTAACTGAAGAGCAAACAATAAGGAGAGAGGCAATTAAAGGGCTTCATTAAACCAATGCCTCTGCCGCAAACACCGGGGGATGGAGGCAGGCTTTTGTGTTCATTTATTTATTTATATATTTGTGTTTATTTTGTAACACATCAATCACACCAGGGCCAAAAATGGGGAAAAATAGGTCTGATCTGTTACATTTTTGAATTGTGTTTACTTAGACATTGGACAAAAAAGGGCAGGTTAGATTTCTTGAGAAGCTGTGGTTCTAAAAAAAACAACAAAAAAAACAAAAAAAACATTGCTGCAAAGAGAGCAAAAATATTAAATGAAGTTAAAAAAATCCGCTGCCTTTTCAATTTGTAGACCTCATTCTCTGGAGGTGTCTAGAACAGTCATTCAGTACTTTACAAAAATGTGAGTCTGGTCACTGGTGAATCTCACCAAGTTCAGATGAGCGTGATTGACAGGTGGATTAACCAATCAGGGAGGTGTATACTCTGTCTATATCAAAACAAATATGGCTGCTCATGAGGAGGATATGCATTTGTGGAGGGAAAAATGTCCGTGCTATTCTCTCAACTCTTCCAATGTATTTAGTGATTAGTTAGTTAAAGCCAAAGTTTCCAAGTTTTTGTAAAAAAAATAAAATAAAATAAAATAAAAATACACTGGAAACTGTGTATCAGATCACAAATCAGAGTTATACTGTCAAAACCAGACTTAGAGAGACTTATCCTGCATTTGTCTCCAGTAGGTTAGACGACTGTAACGTCCTGCTCACTGGCCTCTACAAACGAGCCTTAAGACAGAACAGTACATCCAGAACACTGCTGCTCGGGTCCTGACTAGAACCAGGAAGTACTTCACACATGTGTCCTGTGCTCAGTCTCTGGCTCCTGTGGCTCAGAGAATAGACTTTAAAGCAGCTCTGTGTGAACAAGTCTCTCCATGAACCAGCACCAAAGAACATCTCCCACATGTTAGAGCCACATGAACCATCTCACACTCTGAGGACTTCAGGGACCCAACTCCTGCTGGTGCCCAGAGTCGGGACTAGACACGGACTAAATCAGGATTAAACATAAGTGTTTCAGTTTTCTGCAGCTAAAACCTGGAACAGTCTTCCTGAAGATGTGAGACAGGCCTCGACTTTGACAATGTTTAAATCCAGGCTCAAATGGTTCTGTTTAGCTGTGCATATGACTCAAAGGTTTTGTTTTTTTTTTTATTATTGTTATTATGCTTTCTTCTCTTTTAATGTTAATTTTATGATTTTTATTTATGTTTTGATTTGTTGTATTGTGATTCTAACTTTCTTATTCTGTAAAAGACTTTGAATTACTTTGTGTATGAATTGCGTTATACAAATAAACTTCCTTTGCCTTGCTTTACAAACACATGTCCTTACTGAAAGCAGGCTGGTATCTCCACAAACCTGACTCGTATTTGGCCTGGAGAAACGCGTCCTCCAGCTTGTTTCCATGGAGATGTTGTTCCTTTAGTTATAATATTCCACAGTATGGCATGTACCTTATCTATCTCCATGAAGAATGTTCCGAAGTATGGTTTTAACTTTCTGTTTCCATGGGATCAGGCCGGTGATATGCCACGTCCAGAAAGTTACACACTGTATCTAAGAGTTAGTATGGAGAGACAATGTTTAATTACTTTTCTTATTATATAGTAACCCGAGAATTTGCCCATAGACACTATACAACTTGTTAATAAGCTGACAATTACCGTCATACTTGTATTTTTTATTTATTATTTTACATTTTTTATCCGCCTACAGTGACATTGGTGGCGCCCCCGGAGGTCAGAGAGCGTACTAAGTGGGGAGGTGGTTGATCCCCGTTGCTAATTACACGCCACATGGCATTGTTATTCTCCACTAATTGCGTGCTGCGAGTGAGTAAAAGCGCCGTGCCTTGGAGGGTTTTTAATCTATGTATTAAGCCCTGTGAATTTGGCAGCAGCACTGGAGTCTTCCCAGCAGTCAATAACAGCATTTCCCCGACAAAAGCGCACACTGGGTCCTCCAGGGGGCGGCATAGAGGCAAAAGCTGCAGATTTAGCCATCATTAAAGTTTAATTAATAGAAATTCCATGCGACTGTGACTCTGCACACAAATGGAGTTATTATAGATGAGAGTTCCAAGCCAAATGCCATGTCAAGCGTCATTACATAACAGTTATATATGCTAGTTACAGGTGACTATTACAAAAAGTCTTAATTGGGGTAGGATTGTCAATTAATACCCAGATGCTGACTGATAATAAAACTAATAGTGCTAAACTAATAGCGAAACTCCAAAAAGTCACATAAATAGGACAAATGTGGAGTATAACTTACCACACACTACAGGATTTCAGGATTTTCTTACACGATTATTACACGTGCGACAAAAAGTGCAGACCACAAACACAAAGAGAATCAGGTGAGATTTTAATTCTTACAATCTCCCGAGCACAAAGACGGCAGCGGAATATGGCAGTGAAGAGACCGCACACTGCATGCTAAAAGTCACAAGCTGTTAACTATAGCGCAACTCATGTTCGCTTTGAGACTCGAAAATGTTCCTTTGTAGATTCTGTGTCATTATTTGTGGAGGACAAATTCTAAGGGATGATATGGAGGAGAACGCTGCAGTTTAGCAACTTTATAGGAGGTGAGTGAGAAAGTAATCCAATTATTTTCACCGTTTCCTGAATTTGTATCTCGCGCCTCTGTTTCCATCACTTCATCTGCCCCCGACGTTATGTTTTATTGGTTGTTGCCGTTTCGTGGTTACGATATGGCTGAACAACTCAGAATAGTACTGACGTGCCACACTTAAGGAGAGCAGTAGATTCAAAATGGCGCCATCCAAAGTCAGGTCACACGTCTTTGGAGTTGGACAGAAGCACATTGGGACCTAAATCAGGCAAATTATCTTGAGGTGTGTGGCGGGCTTAAGAGTAAAGGTGCAAAGTATAGGATGTGTTGAAGTTATAATTCCAGATGGAGGGCAGGGGAGATTCACTGAGCCACAAGTGTTGAACATTGTCATTATTTGTAAGGTATTGGCTCCATAAACTTACCATATTAATCTCGTGCTTTAAAGTCTGTCTTTGGGGTTGAATCATGGCACAACTTTCTGAAGCAATTATGTCTTTTTATGTCTTTTATTTATACTGACATTGATGACTTTGAGATTTGTGCCAGTTTTTGTTTCCTGTGGATAGGCCCAGTAATTACAGAGGTATTAATCATAAACCAGGTCAGTTAAAAAGCACATTCCACCATAGAATTCGGATTCATTTTCTTCATCTTAAACTGGATGCAGTCATGTGAACACAACCTATTATCCTATGCTATCCTGTGTTATGCTATGAGTGCTATGAGTTTGGGTAATAAAAACACTGCTAATAACTTAAGTATTTTGTTGTAGGACAGACTGAAAGAGGAAAAAACAACTGATTGAAAACCATCAGTGCTGCGTTGATGGACAGGTCTTTTAAACACAAATCCATGAAACTGCTTTGATCACTGTGATTTCACCTGCCAAAAACTGCACTTTCTACTTTCTGCGACAATTTCTGAAGGCCACATGTTCCTCGTGCGTCAATGACAAAACTCCTAGTGTGGGAATAATACAATTTTTCACTTGTACAACAAACTGTACACAAAAGTACACTTACATTTGTTTTCAGGAACAGTTGTTTTTTGTTATTTTTTTTGTGATATGAAAAGATTTGAGCTGCAGAAAGTCGAATTAATAACTTCTAAGACTTATTACAGATACAAATTAATGACTAAAATAAGTTTGATTTATTTATTTATTGCAGCTCATGATTTTTTTTAACCATATTGTAGATTTAGAATTGTTTTTTTGTGGTTTAAGTTGGCTCTTGCGTTTTTGTGTCAGTGTTATAGATTTCTTTTTGTCATTTATCGTCTATATGTACTTCAGCAATATATCGCGCTTCAAAATGTGTTATCGTGACAGGCCTAGGTGTAGGGCTCCAACTGCTGGCACCAGAGGGAATTGATATGAGGAAAAACCTAATTTTAGCGAGTAACGGACCTGCCCCATTCTACCTATGACGCAACAATCCTGGGAAAATTCAAGCTGTGTATTATCCGAGGTTCAGAGGCAAGAGATTTTTCACAGAAGAATCCAGCATCAATGAAGCTACATAAAACTCCAGGTAGATGAGGGAACATGTTATAGATGTTGTAACATGGTTCAAAACTCAAAAGTCTATTAAGTCGACGAAATACTTTTTATAGTATGTGTTATTTAAATTAAATTGATGAAGATATGTTTGGGGCTATAGTTATGCCTTAATATTTAATGTGACAAGAGGGAAATCTTCGACGTGTTTGGTGTTTAGTGAATAATTTAAGGTTTAGCTGGGGTTAAATATGCAATATGTTTTCTTTATTTAAGCACTAGAGCAACCTCTCAGGACCCTCAGGACCAGGGCACTTGGGACCTTCCTCCACATCAGATCCATGATTTTGCTTCCCAGCTGAATAGCTTGGGCCTTTGCTAATGTAAGCACTGATTACTGCCTTTACTATTCCCATGAGGAGGTCAATCGGGGAGCAAATAGCACCCAGAGACCCACTTAATATGAGAATAGCACTTTCTGTACTGATCACTGGTGGTTGTGCTTTGGCAAGACCCCCATACTGCCCCTCTGAAGTGATTTTGTTATTGGTGAGGCATATTTACGTTATTTTATATTCCAGTGAGCTATTCATTGCAGAGTTAATTTATTTTTGACTAAAATATTTTGTCATATCAATGTCGTATTTTAAAACTAAATCAAACTTTATACATTTTCAATGATTAAAAGTACTTTTTCACCTTCTAGGCATTCAAACCGCTTTACATCAAGGAACCACTCACCCATTCACACACATATTCATACACCGGCGTACGCAGACACTGGGGGCGGGATGGGTTAAGTTTCTTGCCCAAGGACACAACGACAGTATTAATTTGCGGGAACTGGAATCACACCGCCAACCTGTGGGTCACTTTGTCTAACTGCCGCACCAATGATCTTAACGTCAAGAGCGGGATTCGAACCGGCAACCTTCGGATCAGTGGATGAACACTCAACTAAGACACTGTCACCTCGTTAAAGTAGATATTTCTGTCAAGTAAACATACTGTTATATTTGATGTGGAATAAAAACTAACCATGAATAAATGAAAGGAACGAGTGTCGAGAGTCTAGATCCAAGTTCCAGTTTTCGAGAACCTCAAACCAGACCATAAGCAAACTCAGCGTCTGAGGAACACGCCTGTATATGTCCCAATAAGCAGCAATTTATCTTAGTTAAAGATGCCGTACCTGATTTTTACTGTCCTAAAACCGTGGAAAACAGAACTAGCTCATTAAACGGTTTGCCCTTGTGTTATTCCTCACTTACCTTATGCATTGAGAGCGTCCTAATTATGCCACAATGAGTTTGTAAACCCTCCTCAGACTCTCGGACACCACAGACAGTAAAACATCCTAATTATGGGACAATAAAATGCTTTGTGATCAGATACAGACAGCACACGCTAGACTTATTTTGACCTCAAGATCTGCTTATACAATATATCTACTGTGGCAAAACACATTTATATCGAATTCATGAGGAAAGTCGTTTAAATGAATAAACGCTACCTTCTACGAGCTGTTCATTTGAAAACATCAGGTAAATTGACACTGATGAACCGACCGTAGTGACGCCTCGGTGCCGTTCGCGTTGGGGAGGGGGTGGGGGAGTAGACGTTTTAATTACTACGATCAATATTCACTTGTCAGAAATCGTGGGTTAAATGAAATGCTTCGTGCTGATGGCTGGATCCATACTTCCATCGGATCATATGGCCTGACTTGGCACAAAGGGAAAATGACACGAGGACATGTCTCTGCTATTACAACAGTGACACAGGCTGTATTTAACTACGGCCCAATCATCCGAGTGACGCTCTATTGAAGTTTAATTAAACAACTGACCACAGAGAGATGGAAACGATCCCACGGAGCTCTGAAGACGTTTGAGGTCATCTATTTAAAAAAAAAACATTTCGGTAACACTTTATAATAACTATAGCCTATTTAGCCTTAATAAGGCATGAACAAACACTTAATTAATACTGAACAAACACTGAATTAATAATGAAGAAACTCGTAATCAATAATGAAGAAACACTTAATAATGATTCATGCTTAATAACTACTTAATTACAACCTTAATTAACACTGAATTAGCAATTAATTGGCCTGTGTTGTGAACAGTTACTCATACTTATTTCACACTTAGTTACTCCTTAAATAAGCATTTACAAATGGTTAGTTAAGTATTAACTCAAACACTTGTTAATGAAGTGTTAATTAAGGCCGTAATTAAATAGTTATTAAGCATGACTCATTGTTAATTAAGTGTTTGTTCATTATTAATTAAGTGTCTGTTCATGCTTTATTAAGGCTAAAGAGGCTATAGTTATTATAAAGTGTTACCAACATTTCAAAAATATTGCAGCGAACACAATATTGGTTTTAAATGTTGTTATCATTTTCTCGCAGTCCACTATATGTCTTTTCTTGTTGAGTTTCTCTCCATAACGTTACTGCTCCTCCTGGAATGTTTCTCAGTATGGCTTTAAACTTTGAGATCTTGCATTTACCCCGATGCAGTTGTTTCTATTGCTCAAAAATACCTTGAAAAACATATTTTCTTATTGTGAAAAGTGGGCTGCAGATGGCTCATAATGACGCTTTGCGGGGGCTCTTAAGGGGAAGATTGACTAGTGCGACCGAGATGTTTGTCACTGCAGAGGTGAACACTTTAGCGGTACAAAGAACTTTAATGTAGTTTTATTTGTAGCTGAATAAGTCTGAAAATGAAATAATGTCACTCACAAATATAAGATTCAGTGCACTGGAGACAAAGGTGTGGTTGTCTTTTGTCACTGTCCTTGTCTGATTTAAAAATGGACCAGAATAAAGATGAATTGAATTCTCTAAGACTAATGTTAAGTTAAGATTAATGCCATGCTGTGGAACATTCCAGGGAAAGCAATAAGATCTCCATGGATGAAAGCAGGTGGCGCACTCTCCGGCAGAAAAGTTACACAGTGCACCTCTAATTTAATCTAAAAAAAACATTCAAATGAAAATACATGCATACTGTATACAGGTGCCAAGGTACTAGGTTCTCTATAAACTTAACTTATTACAAAAATTATCTTAAAATAATGCACATTTGTCTCTCAGCATATCCCCTGCTTAAGTGTGCAGTTCCCAGGTGCAGTAGCGATATGCCCAACCTCTCTCCTGTCCTCTATCTTTCTTTTTTATTTATCTTCATACCTGTGTAAAATCTGTGAAAAAAAGATAGTTGAAAGTGTAATCAGTAGAAATGTGTTGCATTGTTCAGT
>JAIEZT010001412.1:0-30176 GCA_019594935.1 Periophthalmus modestus
GTCATCAATCTTTCTTCCTCAGTCACCAACCTGGGGGTTCGGTTGGATCCGCAGCTGACTCTTGGCAACCACATAAAACACCTGTGCCAGACATCATTTCACCATCTAAGAAACATCTCCAAACTCTGCCCCCTTCTGAACCTCTCAGACGCAGAGAAACTCGTCCACGCCTTTATCTCCTCGAGGCTGGACGACTGCAACGGACTTTTTGTGGGGATTCCTGCCAAGGACATCCAAAAACTTTAATACCTTCAAAATAGCGCAGCTTGAATTCTAATGAGGGTCAGGAAATTTGAACACATTATTCCCATTCTTAAATCAGTACATTGGCTCCCTGTAACATCCCGGATTGAGTTTAAAACACTGATGACCCATAAATGCATCACTGGACAGGCACCACAATATTTACAAGACTTGATCACCGTACAATCTTCTAGCCGCACCCTCAGATCCGCAGGCAGCTCCTCCAGGTCCCCCCCACCAGGCTCCGTACACTGGGGGACCGAGCTTTCGCCTCACGAGCTTTCGCCTCACCAGCTTTCGCCTCACGAGCTTTCGCCTCACCAGCTTTCGCCTCACCAGCTTTCGCCTCACCAGCTTTCGCCTCACCTGCACCTCCCGGCAGTTCTACAGTCGCGGTGCAGGTGAGGCGAACCTCTCCGACAGAACCACACAGAGCCTGGACGTTTTAAAAGCAGATTTAAAGACATTTTTATTTAGAAAAGCCTATAGCTGATGTTTTTAGCTTTTCACAGTTAGTGTTTTGTTTAATGTTTTTAGTTTTTTAACAATTTGTATTTTAATGTTCTTTTAATTGTAGCACTCTGAGATTTTGTTTTAATGAAGACTGAATTATAAATAAAATTTATTATTAATTTAAGACTAAACCTGGAAAAAAACAAAACTAAATGACGACTAAACTAGGTCGAAACGAGGACTAAAATAGGAGAAAACCAGGACTAAACCGAGATTAAACCAAGACTAAAAGAGGTGTAAACCAGGGACAAAACTACTACTACTACTACTACTACTACTACTACAACAATATGTAAGTAACTAGATGTTATGTTTATATATTTGTGCTGCTTACTTTCCATCACATTAGTTAATTACATCATACGGCCCATATTCCTCCATAATCCAAATGCAGATAAACACGGCTTAATTATTATGAAAATATGACAGGAGCAGAGCCAGAGGAGCAGCCAGGAGCAGAGACAGAGGAGCAGAGACAGAGGAGCAGAGACAGAGGAGCAGAGACAGAGGAGCAGAGCAGAGACAGAGGAGCAGAGACAGAGGAGCAGAGAGGAGCAGAGACAGAGCAGGAGAGAGTCAGAGGAGCAGAGACAGAGGCAGCAGAGCCAGAGGAGCAGAGACAGAGGAGCAGAGCCAGAGGAGCAGAGACAGAGGAGCAGAGCCAGAGGAGGAGCAGAGTCAGAGGAGCAGAGACAGAGAGACAGAGACAGAGAGAGGAGCAGAGAGGAGAGACAGAGGAGCAGAGACAGAGGAGAGCAGAGAGAGGAGACAGAGGAGCACAGAGGAGCAGAGGAGCAGAGAGGAGCAGAGTCAGAGGAGAGAGAGGAGAGAGACAGAGGAGGAGAGACAGAGGAGCAGAGACAGAGGAGCAGAGACAGAGGAGCAGAGTCAGAGGAGAGACAGAGGAGCAGAGCCAGAGGAGCAGAGTCAGAGGAGCAGAGACAGAGGAGGAGCAGAGACAGAGAGGAGCAGAGTCAGAGGAGCAGAGAGCAGAGGAGCAGAGCAGAGGAGCAGAGGACAGAGAGGACAGAGGAGCAGAGTCAGAGGAGCAGAGACAGAGGAGCAGAGACAGAGGAGCAGAGCAGAGGAGCAGAGCCAGAGAGGAGCAGAGAGAGAGCAGAGAGGAGCAGAGACAGAGGAGCAGAGACAGAGGAGCAGAGGCAGAGGAGCAGAGAGCAGAGAGAGGAGAGGAGCAGAGAAGCAGAGAGCAGAGGAGCAGAGACAGAGGAGCAGAGAGCAGAGGAGCAGAGAGAGGAGCAGAGACAGAGGGAGCAGAGACAGAGACAGAGACAGAGGAGCAGAGTCAGAGGAGCAGAGTCAGAGGAGCAGAGCCAGAGGAGCAGAGCCAGAGGAGCAGAGAGAGGAGCAGAGACAGAGGAGCAGAGCAGAGCCAGAGGAGCAGAGCCAGGAGCAGAGACCAGAGGAGCAGAGGAGCAGCAGAGAGGAGCAGAGACAGAGGAGCAGAGACAGAGGAGCAGAGTCAGAGGAGCAGAGTCAGAGGAGCAGAGTCAGAGGAGCAGAGACAGAGGAGCAGAGACAGAGGAGCAGAGACAGAGAGGAGCAGAGACAGAGGAGCAGAGACAGAGGAGCAGAGTCAGAGGAGCAGAGTCAGAGGAGCAGAGTCAGAGGAGCAGAGTCAGAGGAGCAGAGTCAGAGGAGCAGAGACAGAGGAGCAGAGACAGAGGAGCAGAGTCAGAGGAGCAGAGTCAGAGGAGCAGAGACAGAGGAGCAGAGACAGAGGAGCAGAGAGAGGAGCAGAGAGGAGCAGAGAGGAGCAGAGTCAGAGGAGCAGAGACAGAGGAGCAGAGTCAGAGGAGCAGAGACAGAGGAGCAGAGACAGAGAGCAGAGAGGAGCTAAACCAGGATATTTTCTCACATGGCACAGTGTGCAAACAGAGATTCAAGCAGAGAGGAACTAGAAATCCAAGGAACTGAACCAGGAGGAACTACTAAACAGGACCAGACTAAACAGACGAACTGAACCAGGAACAACACACAAAAAACAGGGAGGACTAAACTAGAGCAGGACAAAGCTACCAACCAAGAGGACTAAAGGGAAAGACGGCTCCCCTCACAGGACACAACCAGGAAAAACACAGGGAAAAAAACCCAGGGATTAAAAAAAACTAGAGCAGTGACTAGACCAGGGACAAAAAGAAAAACCAACAGGAAAAAAACCAGGACCAACAAAAAAGGGACAAAATTAAGGAAAAAACAGGGACAAAACCAAACCAGTCTAAACCCAGGGAAAACCAGGGAAAAAAAAAACCAGGGGAAAAAAAAACCAGGGACAGGGAAAAACCAGGGACAAAACCAGGGACAAAACCAGGGACAAAAAAAAAACAGGGACAAAAAACCAGGGACAAAAAACCAGGGAAAAACCAGGGAAAAAACCAGGGAAAAAACCAAACCAGGGACAAAACCAGGGACCAGGGAAAACCAGGGAAAAAACCAGGGAAAAAAAAACAGGGACAAACCAGGGAAAACCAGGGACAAAAAAAAAAAAACCAGGGACAAAACCAAGGGAACAAAAAACCAGGGACAAAACCAAAAAACCAGGGAAAAACCAACAAAACCAACAAAACAGGGAAAAAAACAGGGACAAAACCAGGGAAAAAACCAGGGACAAAACCAGGGACAAAACCAGGGACAAAACCAGGGACAAAACCAGGGACAAAACAGGGACAAAACCAGGGAAAAAACCAGGGAAAAAAAACAGGGAAAAAACCAGGGAAAAAACAGGGACAAAACCAGGGACAAAACCAGGGAAAAAAACAGGGAAAAAAACCAGGGACAAAACCAAAAAAAAACAGCAGGGAAAAACAGGGACAAAACCAGGGAAAAAAAACAGGGACAAAACCAGGGGAAAAAACCAGGGAAAAAAAAAAAAACGACAAAACCAGGGAAAAAAACAGGGACAAAACCAGGGAAAAAAACAGCGACAAAACCAGGGAAAAAAACAGGGACAAAACCAGGGACAAAACCAGGGAAAAAACCAGGGACAAAATCAGACAAAATCAGAACTACAAAAACAACAAGAGCCAAGAATCTTGCCTGGCTGCACCAGGAAATATACAAGATAATTTATCAGCACCAGAGAGAGACTAAAACATCACAAACAGCTCAAATCTAATTGAAGACACAGTGACACAACTCGAAACAGTGCAAACTCTGGGTAACTTATGACCCTAAAAAGATCACTTGATTCAACGTGTGTAAATCTGAGGTCCTCACGTTTCCCCACAGCCTTTATGGATTCACACATTTCATACACACGTCTCGTAAAGTCCTACTTAACAGAATAAACATCGGGGTTGTGACATTCCAGCACCAAGGGCAGATCTACTCAGGCTTAGAAAATATATTTCAGCACCATGGACATCCATCTTTGGATTATTTAAAGCAGTGGTCCCCAACCAGCGGGCCGGGGACCGGTACGTTACGCAGTTGCTCCCGGGCCACACAAAAAACAATAAATTTAAGAGCGACGCATCTTCTCCGATGTAACTTTCACACGTCCCTCATGACACATAATCTCATCTGTAGATACATAATGAAAATTCTGATAAATCTCCACATAAATCCATTTGATATAAGTCGAGTTTATTATATCTGTGCTGTCTTGTCTCCACGATGACGAATCTCGTATAACATCAGACACGAGCCCAAAAGTCGAGCCACGAGCTCGAGAAAATGAGCCAAAAACAAAAGTCTGTGGAGAAAAGGCCAAACTGAGGAGCCAGAAGAGGAGCCACGATCTCCACGAAAAAGAAAGATCAATTTAACAGACGACACCAGGAGAACGACTTAAAATATGAGTCTGTATCGACAGGTGAGTCTCACGAGTCGGCTCTGTGGAATATGAGGGAAAAGAGAACGAGGCGATGAAACCTTCAAAACTGCTTCAGCTCATGGAGAAGACCTGGAGTAAAAGAGAAGACTTTAGAGTTTTTAAAGAAACAAACGTGAACAAGAAGGAAAAAAGAAACAAGCGCAGGCCCCACTGATTCAGACGGTGAGGTGGATTTTTTATGCACTTAACTTTTTTTTTTACGTATTTATCTGCCACATGTACACGGCCCATCCGTGAAAATAAAACCAACATTATTGTGGTCCGTGGGGCAAAAACGGTTGGGGACTCCTGATTTGCAGGGCCTTATTTTCTGATTAAAGTTTAATGCTGTTTCCTCATCACAAAAAGACCTGGAGTTGTGTTTTATTTAACACACAAGCCCTTCTCTCAAATGTATAACACTCTGTTCCACCTTGTGATGTCATGAGGTAATACAGGAAGTTTTTAAACTCCAGACATCTTCACTAGAATCATTTGGACCATTCCATGATTCCAGGAGTTGTCAATCTCTACTGAATTAAAGGGAAAAGATAGTTGCTAAGTTGAAAACTATCACTGCATGACATCATAAGGTGGAACCTTGTGTTTGAATTAAACCAAATATAACTCCAGGTCTGTTTTTGATGAGATCACATTTTAACATGGCTTAAAGCTCACAAGAACTCAATTTTAAGTAATAGGTCTTTGAAATACTTACAACAAGATGCAGTCGAACATGGAAAACTGCTGATCAATAAATTACAATGAAACCAGAATCCTGTAGCTTCAGGACCATGGATAGCTCCACGGAGACCCACAGTACAGTGCATGAAACTAAACTAGAGGAACACTCACATCAGAGTCTCGGAAATCCCCTTTTTTCAGCAGCAACAGCCCAATAACCCGACAGAATCAGCCACAGCAAACAGCTCAGCCTTTATCCCACAGCAGAACACCAGGACTCCTCTGGGTTCAGTTCAGTCTCTCCTTTAGAAACAAGAATCCAGGACCATGGACAGCTCCCCCTGCAGGACTGGATTAAGGACTAAACCAGGACTAAACCAGGACTAAACCAGGACTGAACCAGGACTAAATCAGGACTGAACCAGGACTGAACCAGGTTTAAACCAGGTCTAAACCAGGACTAAACCAGGACTAAACCAGGTCTAAACCAGGACTAAACCAGGACTAAACCAGGTCTAAACCAGGACTAAACCAGGACTAAACCAGGACTAAACCAGGACAAAACCAGGACTAAACCACCAACTAAACCGGAACTAAACCAGGTCTAAACCAGGTCTAAACCAGGACTAAACCAGGACTAAACCAGGACTAAACCAGGTCTAAACCAGGTCTAAACCAGGTCTAAACCAGGACTAAACCAGGACTAAACCAGGACTAAACCAGAACTAAACCAGGTCTAAACCAGGACTAAACCAGAACTAAACCAGAACTAAACCAGAACTAAACCAGAACTAAACCAGGACTAAACCAGGTCTAAACCAGGACTAAACCAGGACTAAACCAGGTCTAAACCAGAACTAAACCAGAACTAAACCAGGTCTAAACCAGGTCTAAACCAGGACTAAACCAGGACTAAACCAGGTCTAAACCAGGTCTAAACCAGGTCTAAACCAGGTCTAAACCAGGTCTAAACCAGGGACTAAACCAGGTCTAAACCAAAGAACTAAACCAGAACTAAACCAGGTCTAAACCAGGTCTAAACCAGGACTAAACCAGGTCTAAACCAGGTCTAAACCAGAACTAAACCAGGTCTAAACCAGGTCTAAACCAGGACTAAACCAGGACTAAACCAGGTCTAAACCAGGACTAAACCAGGTCTAAACCAGGTCTAAACCAGGTCTAAACCAGGACTAAACCAGGACTAAACCAGGTCTAAACCAGGACTAAACCAGGTCTAAACCAGGACTAAACCAGGACTAAACCAGGTCTAAACCAGGTCTAAACCAGGACTAAACCAGGACTAAACCAGAACTAAACCAGGAACTAAACTAAACCAGGACTAAACCAGGACTAAACCAGGACTAAACCAGGACTAAATCAGGACTAAACTAGGACTAAACCAGGACTAAACCAGAACTAAACCAGAACTAAACCAGAACTAAACCAGGACTAAACCAGGACTGAACCAGGACTAAATCAGGACTGAACCAGGACTGAACCAGGTTTAAACCAGGTCTAAACTAGGACTAAACCAGGACTAAACCAGGACTAGACCAGGACTAAACCAGGACTAAACCAGGACTAGACCAGGACTAGACCAGGACTAAACCAGGACTAAACCAGGACTGAACCAGGACTGAACCAGGTTTAAACCAGGACTAAACCAGGACTAAATCAGGACTGAACCAGGACTGAACCAGGTTTAAACCAGGTCTAAACTAGGACTAAACCAGGACTAAACCAGGACTAAACCAGAACTAAACCAGAACTAAACCAGGTCTAAACCAGGACTAAACCAGGACTAAACCAGGTCTAAACCAGGTCTAAACCAGAACTAAACCAGGACTAAACCAGGACTAAACCAGGTCTAAACCTGAACTAAACCAGGACTAAACCTGACTAAACCAGGACTAAACCAGGACTAAACCAGAACTAAACCAGGACTAAACCAGGACTAAACCAGAACTAAACTAGGACTAAACCAGAACTTAACCAGGACTAAACCAGGACTAAACCAGGTCTAAACCAGGTCTAAACCAGGTCTAAACCAGGACTAAACCAGGTCTAAATCAGGACTAAACCAGAACTAAACCAGGACTAAACCAGAACTAAACCAGAACTAAACCAGGACTAAACCAGGTCTAAACCAGAACTAAACCAGAACTAAACCAGGACTAAACCAGGTCTAAACCAGGTCTAAACCAGGTCTAAACTAGGACTAAACCAGGACTAAACCAGAACTAAACCAGAACTAAACCAGAACTAAACCAGGTCTAAACCAGGACTAAACCAGGACTAAACCAGAACTAAACCAGGACTAAACCAGGACTAAACCAGGTCTAAACCAGGACTAAACCAGGACTAAACCAGGTCTAAACCAGGTCTAAACCAGGACTAAACCAGGACTAAACCAGGTCTAAACCTGGAACTAAACCAGGACTAAACCAGGACTAAACCAGGACTAAACCAGGTCTAAACCAGGTCTAAACCAGAACTAAACCAGGACTAAAACCAGACTAAACTAGGACTAAACCAGGACTGAACCAGGTTTAAACCAGGTCTAAACAAGGATTAAACTAGGACTAAACCAGGACTAAACCAGAACTAAACCAGAACTAAACCAGGACTAAACCAGGTCTAAACCAGGACTAAACCAGGTCTAAACCAGGACTAAACCAGAACTAAACCAGGACTAAACCAGGTCTAAACCAGGACTAAACCAGGTCTAAACCAGGACTAAACCAGAACTAAACCAGGTCTAAACCAGGACTAAACCAGGACTAAACCAGGACTAAACCAGGTCTAAACCAGGACTAAACCAGGACTAAACCAGGACTAAACCAGGTCTAAACCAGGTCTAAACCAGGACTAAACCAGGACTAAACCAGGTCTAAACCAGGACTGAACCAGGACTAAACCAGGACTAAACCAGGACTAAACCAGGACTGAACAAGGTCTAAACCTGGACTAAACCTGGACTGAACCGAGACTAAACCTGAACTACGGCCGGACTAAACAAGGACTAAACCAGGTCTAAACCTGGACTAAACCTGAACTAAACCTGAACTAAACCTGAACTAAGGCCGGACTAAACTAGGACTAAACCAGGATTTTAGATCCGCTTTAAACGTGCTTTAGACCCGATTTAGGTCCGCTTTAGACCCGCTTTAAACGTGCTCAAGACCCGCTTTAGACCCGATTTAGGTCCGATTTAGACCCCCTTTATACCCGCTTAATAGCCACTTTAGACCCGCTTTAGTCTCGTTATAAACGTGCTTTAGAACTGCTTTGGACCCGCTTTAAACGTGCTTTAGTCTCGTTTTAAACGTGCTTGAGACCCGCTTGAGACCCGCTTTAGATCCACTTCAGACCCGCTTTAGACCCGATTTAGTCGTGCTTTAGACATATTTAGACCCGCTTGAGACCCGCTTTAGATCCACTTCAGACCCACTTTAGTCTCGTTATAAATGTGCTTTAGAACTGCTTTTGACCCACTTTTGACCCGCTTGAGACATGCTTTAGACCCACTTTAAACATGCTTTAGACCCGCTTTAGATCCGCTTTAGACCGATTTAGTTGTGCTTTAGACATATTTAGACCCGCTTTAGACGTGCTTTAAATCCGCTTTAAACATGCTTAAGACCCTCTTTAGACGTTCTTTAAACGTACTTTGGACCTGCTTTTGACCCGCTTCCAACCTGCTTTAGTCTCGTTTTAAACGTGCTTCAGATCTGCTTTAGACGCGCTTTAGAACTGCTTTTGACCCACTTTAGTCGTGCTTTAGACCCGCTTTAAACTTGCTTAAGACCCGATTTAGACGTGCTTTAGACCCGATTTAGACCGGCTTTAGACCGGCTTTAGACCGGCTTTAGACCCACTTTAGACCCACTTTAGACTTGCTTTAGATCCGCTGTAAACGTGCTTTAGACCCGCTTTAGATCCGATTCAGACGTGCTTTAGACCCGCTTTAGACCTGATTTAGACATGCTTTAGACCCGATTTAGACCCGATTTAGACATGCTTTAGACCCGCTTTAGATCCGATTTAGACATGCTTTAGACCCGATTTAGACCCGATTTAGACATGCTTTAGACCCGCTTTAGACCTCCGATTTAGACATGCTTTAAGACCCGCTTTAGATCCGATTTAGACATGCTTTAGACCCGCTTTAGATCCGATTTAGACATGCTTTAGACCCGCTTTAGATCCGATTTAGACATGCTTTAGACCCGCTTTAGATCCGATTTAGACATGCTTAAGACCCGCTTTAGATCCGATTTAGACATGCTTTAGACCCGCTTTAGATCCGATTTAGACATGCTTTAGACCTGATTTAGATCCGATTTAGACATGCTTTAGACCCGCTTTAGATCCGATTTAGACATGCTTTAGACCCGCTTTAAAAGTGCTTTACATCCTTTTTATACCCACTTTAGACCCGATTTAGACTCGTTTTAGACCCGCTTTAGTCTCGTTTTAAACGTGCTTTAGATCTGCTTTAGTCCAGCTTTAGACCCACTTTAGACCCGCTGCGGACCCGCTTTAGTCCTGCTTCCGTCCCGCTTCTGACCTGCTTCAGTCCCGTTTCAGACCTGCTTCAGTCCTGCTTCTGACCTGCTTCAGTCCTGCTTCTGACCCCGCTTCAGTCCTGCTTCTGACCCGCTTCAGTCCTGCTTCTGACCTGCTTTAGTCCTGCTTCTGACCTGCTTTAGTCCTGCTTTAGTCCTGCTTTAGTTCTGCTTCTGACCTGCTTCAGTCCTGGTGCGCGAGTCAAGGCCTTGTTGCAGTCCTTTGTTGTACCTGCTTTGAAGCTTGTTTAATCCTGGTTCTTTCTCAATGTCCTGCACTGATTTGAACTTTTGAGGAGCAGTGGACCAGGTCTGGACCAGGTCTGGACCAGGTCTGGACCAGGTCTGGACCAGGTCTGGACCAGGTCTGGACCAGGTTCAGGAGGGAATCAGACCCACATCATCCTGGGAACTGAACATAAGACCTTCTGTAAAGTTTCAAGTAAAACCACTCTGCTACTAAACCACCAAACTCTTAAGCTTGTCCGAGTTTAGACATGGACATAAGTGCTATTTTTCTGCTCAGTTCAGTCATGGCCTTGTCCTGGTCTAGTTCAGTTTCATTCCGGGGTTAGTCCTGGTTTAGTGCCCGTTTATTCCTCACATTTTAGATTTTGTACAAGTTTTATCTGGGCATTGTGTGGTTTTCAGTCCAGTTTTCCCCGTTAGCTGGCGACTGTGCACCACCGTATGCCAATTCCCTCCTCTTCCTCGTTGCTGCGTCGCCATGGAAACGCGTTCATTCATCTCCAGTCGGGTGTAGGCCTCATAACGAGATGCAACAGGGAGACACGGTCAGTTTACGGTGCACTTCCGTAGCCTTAAATGTAGCTACAGACCTGCTAAAAATAAATGAGCAATGACTGAATACAACGCTACAGTGGTCAGAGGAAAAGTGATACAGGCCGGGGACTCGGCCGGGGACTCGGCCGGGGACTAAACCGGGGACTCGGCCGGGGACTAAACCGGGGACTAAACCGGGGACTCGGCCGGGGACTCGGCGGGGACTAAACCGGGGACTCGGCCGGGGACTCGGCCGGGGACTAAACCGGGGACTCGGCCGGGGACTCGGCCGGGGACTCGGCCGGGGACTTAAACCTGGACTTAAACCTGGACTTAAACCTGGACTTAAACCTGGACTTAAACCTGGACTTAAACCTGGACTTAAACCTGGACTTAACTAGGACTACACCAGGACGGAACCAGGATTAAACCAGGACTGAGCCAGGACTAAACGAGGACTAAGCCAGGACTAGACCAGGACTAAACCAGGATTAAACCAGGACTAGACCAGGACTAAATCAGGTCTAAGCCAGGACTAAGCCAGGACTAAAGCAGAACTAAATCAGGACTGAGCCAGGACTAAACGAGGACTAAGCCAGGACTAGACCAGGACTAAACCAGGATTAAACCAGGACTAGACCAGGACTAGACCAGGACTAAACCAGGACTAAACCAGGACTAAGCCAGAACTAAACCAGAACTAAATCAGGACTGAGCCAGGACTAAGCCAGGACTAAGCCAGGTCTAAACCAGGACTAAGCCAGGACTAAACCAGGACTAAATCAGGACTAAACCAGGTCTGAAACAGGACTGAACCAGGTCTAAAGCAGGATTAAACCAGGACTAGACCAGGACCATCCTGGAGTCACCTGGGTTTCCCTCACTCTCTCGTCCCGGGGCAGGGCTCCTTTACCTTGCACTGGTCCATGCACGTGCGCACGGAGTACGGTCCCGGTTCGTACTTGAGCGCGACCGCCTCAAACTCCTCGTACTTCTCCAGCGCGTGCAGGTCGTAGCGCTGGTACGCCGCCACGCACGCGCTGCACGTGCCGTCGGGGCCCTCGTGCAGCGCGTCCAGGCTGCAGTTGAGGCGGTCCGGACGCGACGCTCCGCGGAGCAGGTCCAGCAGCGAATACGAGCTACAAAAAGACAAGTACAAGCTGCTCATATTTACATCCCACGAGCCGCCGCGACCGCTCCGGTCCGAAATGTTCCCGCACAAATGATCCACATCCGCGAAAGTGAAGGAGTTTGTGGAGAGCGGCTCCTCCGCCTCCTCGGAGCCGTCCCGGAGGCTGTCGCACAGCGGCGTGGAGGAGTTGTCTAAAAAAACGGCCCGCGTGCGCTCGGGGTACAGCGGGACACCGGGGACGCCGGGGACGCCGGGGGGCCGGGCCAGCTTGTCCGGCGCCAGTTTGGCCTCAGCGCGGAACCACAGGTGGTCAGAGAGCAGCGCGAGCAGCAGTGCCAGGGAAGCCCAGGACAGTCGGCCTCTGTCGGCCAGCGCACAGGGCGGCGGGTCGGGGAGCAGGCGCGCGGGCTCTATCCAGATTGGGAAGCCGTCGACATCTTCTTGCTGCCAACACGTCCCGGCTCCCTGGGTCATATTTCGGGAACGGGCCGACTCCACCGCGGGGGCTCCTCTGCCGCAACAGTCATTGACGTGGGATGGCGCGCGGGTTTGACGCGGAAAGGCCGGTCGTTCCTTCGCGTTCAGCGGTGACTCCCGGTGATCGGAGCGTGGGCCGTATCCTCCGGCCCCGATCCCATGGCTGAGCGCTGGGGCCCGCCTCTGCGCAGCCTCGTCGCCGTTTTTAGCAGCCCTCGGTGCGGCCGCACACGGTGGCAGTGCTGTGCGTCCCCGCGGCCTGGAGCATGGCGCTGGGTCGCGCTCTGACGCTCGCTCTCCCGCTCGCCGCTCTGTGGTGCGCGTCTTCAGCAGCTCGCGGTGTTCATCGCTGCCGTTCTCCTGTCGCCGCCATGTTCGCCACAGACGCGGTGGATGGAGGATGTGGAGGATGCGAGCGGCAGAAAGTGCGCGAAAAGCACCTCAGGCGCTTCCGGTTTGGACCTTCACAATAAATGTGACAGGATGTGGAGTCAAAACAAAAGCGGCAGAATACCGCGAGGAAGGACGGGATTTCCCCGCGAAGCACACCGGGGACACCGGGATCAGAGTGAAGGAGGAATTCACCGGGACTAAAGAGGGACTAAAGAGGGACTAAACCGGGACTAAACCGGGACTAAACCGGGACTAAAGGACTAAATCGGGACCTAAGAAGGACTAAACCAAGATTAATCCAAGACTAAACCAGGATTTAACCGGGACTAAACCGGGAAACCGGGACCTAAGAAGGACTAAACCAGGATTAATCCAAGACTAAACCAGGATTTAACCGGGACTAAACCGGGACTCCCTTCGTTTTCTCCAGGTGCAGTTTGTTTACAGAATGAGTTGCAGGTGTTAGTAGGAGGAGCCCGAGTCTCCGCCCACCTCCAGGCTCTGACACAGAAGGAGGGAGAAAAAAACACAAGGCAGGCTGGGTACTACTACTACTACTGCTACTGCTACTGCTGCTACTACTACTGCTACTACTACTACTACTACTGCTACTACTACTATTGTGGTTAGAGTGTTGGTCCCCCAACCCAAAGGTCGGAGGATCGAGTCCAGCTCGGACCAAGTTCTGTCGTTGTGTCCTTAGGCAAGACACTTCACCCACATTGCCTTGTATGAAAGTGATCGGTGGTGGTCGGAGGGGCCGATGGCGCAAACTGGCAGCCTCGCTTCCGTCAGTCTGCCCCAGGGCAGCTGTGGCTACAATAGTAGTTTACCATCACCAAGTGTGGAGTGAACGAATAATGACTTCAGTGTAGCACATTA
Source organism: Periophthalmus modestus (assembly GCA_019594935.1). Lineage (NCBI taxonomy): Eukaryota > Metazoa > Chordata > Actinopteri > Gobiiformes > Gobiidae > Periophthalmus > Periophthalmus modestus. The sequence goes on from JAIEZT010001412.1 coordinate 13,508, forward strand.
CAAGTGTAATTATTAATTATCAGTACTATTACTATTACTACAACTAACACTACTAGTACTAATTGTACTACTGCTACTGCAACTACAACTTATCAGTACTATTACTACTACTAATACTACAACAACTACCACTACTACTACTACTACTACTGCTACTACTATTATTACAGCTATCACTACTACGACTACTTCTACTACCACTACCACTACTACTGCTACTCCAGCTGGTATCTGTACTACATAAACATTGCTGATAGTCTAAAACTCAACTCTTCGGGACAAATATGTTTTCTATAAATGATACATCGTTTTTCAATGATGGCATGTTCTCTTCTTTTTTGTATTTTGTAACAAAAAACACAAAAGTGTCCTGCGCTGTGACTTTTATTTAAAACGTTTGAGAAAGAGTCTCTTGTGTCAAAGACGGTTCATAAAATATAAATAATTTAATGAAAATAAAATGACAGGTTAAACTACTTTAAAACAAAGGGCATCATGTGACACGAAATATCACATATTTAAAAAGACACACAAAACAGAAGGTGCTCATCCGACACAGTGAGGCGCACCATTCTGACTGTTCACATGTGTGTGTGTGGTGTGGAGTGAGGCGGAGTGAGGCGCACCATTCTGACTGTTCACGTGTGGTGTGGAGTGAGGCACACCATTCTGACTGGTCACGTGTGGTGTGAGGCGGAGTGAGGCGCACCATTCTGACTGTTCACATGTGAGGTGTGTGAGGCGGAGTGAGGCGGAGTGAGGCGCACCATTCTGACTGTTCACGTATGGTGTGAGGCGGAGTGAGGCGCACCATTCTGACTGTTCACATGTGTGGTGTGGAGTGAGGCGGAGTGAGGCGCACCATTCTGACTGTTCACGTGTGTGGTGTGAGGCGCACCATTCTGACTGTTCACGTGTGAGGCGCACCATTCTAACTGTTCACATGTGAGGTGTGGAGTGAGGTGTGGAGTGAGGCGGAGTGAGGCGCACCATTCTGACTGTTCACGTATGGTGTGAGGCGGAGTGAGGCGCACCATTCTGACTGTTCACATGTGTGGTGTGAGGCGCACCATTCTGACTGTTCACATGTGAGGTGTGGAGTGAGGCGGAGTGAGGCGCACCATTCTGACTGTTCACGTGTGTGGTGTGAGGCGCACCATTCTGACTGTTCACATGTGAGGTGTGGAGTGAGGCGGAGTGAGGCGCACCATTCTGACTGTTCACGTATGTGGTGTGGAGTGAGGTGGAGTGAGGCGCACCATTCTGACTGTTCACATGTGTGGTGTGGAGTGAGGCGCACCATTCTGACTGTTCATGTGTGTGGTGTGGAGTGAGGCGCACCATTCTGACTGTTCATGTGTGTGGTGTGAGGCGCACCATTCTGACGTTCACATGTGAGGTGTGGAGTGAGGCGCGGAGTGAGGCACACCATTCTGACTGTTCACATGTGGTGTGGAGTGAGGCACACCATTCTGACTGTTTCACGTGTGTGGTGTGGAGTGAGGCGGAGTGAGGCGCACCATTCTGACTGTTCACATGTGAGGTGTGGAGTGAGGCGGAGTGAGGCGCACCATTCTGACTGTTCACGTGTGGTGTGGAGTGAGGCGCACCATTCTAACTGTTCACATGTGAGGTGTGGAGTGAGGTGTGGAGTGAGGCGGAGTGAGGCGCACCATTCTGACTGTTCACATGTGTGGTGTGGAGTGAGGCGCACCATTCTGACTGTTCACGTGTGTGGTGTGAGGCACACCATTCTGACTGTTCACATGTGAGGTGTGGAGTGAGGCGGAGTGAGGCACACCATTCTGACTGTTCACGTGTGGTGTGGAGTGAGGCACACCATTCTGACTGTTCACGTGTGTGGTGTGGAGTTAGGCGGAGTGAGGCACACCATTCTGACTGTTCACGTGTGGTGTGGAGTGAGGCGCACCATTCTAACTGTTCACATGTGAGGTGTGGAGTGAGGAGGTGTGAGGCGCACCATTCTAACTGTTCACGTGTGAGGTGTGAGGCGCACCATTCTAACTGTTCACATGTGAGGTGTGGAGTGAGGTGTGGAGTGAGGCGGAGTGAGGCGCACCATTCTGACTGTTCACGTGTGGTGTGAGGGAGTGAGAGGCGCACCATTCTGACTGTTCACATGTGTGGTGTGGAGTGAGGAGGGAGTGAGGCGCACCATTCTGACTGTTCACGTGTGTGTGGTGTGAGGCGCACCATTCTGACTGTTCACATGTGAGGTGTGGAGTGAGGCGGAGTGAGGCGCGCACCATTCTGACTGTTCACGGATGTGGTGTGGAGTGAGGCGCACCATTCTGACTGTTCACATGTGTGTGTGGGTGCGGAGTGAGGCGCACCATTCTGACTGTTCATGTGTGTGTGTGTGAGGCGCACCATTCTGACTGTTCACATGTGAGGTGTGGAGTGAGGCGGAGTGAGGCACACCATTCTGACTGTTCACGTGTGTGTGTGTGGAGTGAGGCACACCATTCTGACTGTTCATGTGTGTGGTGTGGAGTGAGGCGCACCATTCTGACTGTTCACATGTGAGGTGTGGAGTGAGGTGGGAGTGAGGCGCACCATTCTGACTGTTCACGGATGTGGTGTGGAGTGAGGCGCACCATTCTGACTGTTCACATGTGTGGTGTGGAGTGAGGCGCACCATTCTGACTGTTCATGTGTGTGGTGTGAGGCGCACCATTCTGACTGTTCACATGTGAGGTGTGGGTGAGGCGGAGTGAGGCACACCATTCTGACTGTTCACGTGTGTGGTGTGGAGTGAGGCACACCATTCTGACTGTTCACATGTGTGTGGTGTGGCGGAGTGAGGCGCACCATTCTGACTGTTCACGTGTGAGGTGTGGAGTGAGGCGGAGTGAGGCGCACCATTCTAACTGTTCACGTGTGTGGTGTGGAGTGAGGAGGTGTGAGGCGCACCATTCTGACTGTTCACGTGTGTGGTGTGGAGTGAGGCGCACCATTCTGACTGTTCACGTGTGTGGTGTGGAGTGTGGCGCACCATTCTAACTGTTCACGTGTGTGGTGTGACAGAATGTGACATAGGTGTCCGAGGGGCAGCCCTCAGCTGGTTTAAATCCTACCTGTCTGATAGGTACCAGTTTGTTAATGTAAATCAGAGCTCCTCTCCATGTTCTAAAGTAGCCTATGGTGTGCCACAGGGTTCTGTACTGGGTCCAATCCTGTTCACACTCTATATGTTGCCGTTAGGTAATATCATCAAAAAACATGGCATTAACTTCCACTGCTCTGCTGATGACACACAGCTGTACTTGTCAATGAAACCAGATCAGTCTGATCGAGTGGACAGACTTAGTGCCTGTGTGAAGGACATAAAAACCTGGATGACACTTAATTATCTGCTTCTTAACCCCAGAAAAAACAGAGGTCATTACTCTAGTCCCCAAAAGCCTGCGAGACTCTCTGTTTGACCAGAGTCACTCTGGACAGTGTCAGTGGTGCCTCCAGTTCTACTGTGAGGAACCTTGGAGTCTTGTTTGACCGAGAGTCTCGTTCAAACCACATATAAACCAATCCTGTAGAACAGCTTTCTTTCACCTGCGTAATATTGCCAAAATCAGAAAAATCTTGTCTAAAAGTGACGCTGAAAAACTTCTCCATGCATTTGTTACATCAAGGCTAGATTACTGTACTGCCCCTCCCTGAGCCGCCACCCCCTCCCTGAGCCGCCACCTTAACGTGGTGGAGGGGTTTGAGTGCCCGAATGATCCTGGGAGCTATGTTGTCGGGGGCTTTATGCCCCTGGTAGGGTCACCCATGGCAAACAGGCCCAGGGGGACGGGTCAGACTAAGAGCGGTTCAGAAGCCCTTTATGAAGAGAGAAAAATCAAGGCCAGTTACGTCGCCCGGACCGGCGTCACCGGGGCCCCACCCTGGAGCCAGGCCTGGGGTGGGTGCTCGACAGCGAGCGCCTGGTGGCCGGGCCTTTCCCCACGGGGCCCGGCCGGGCTCAGCCTGAAGGAGCGACGTGGGGCCGTCCTCACGTGGATCCACCACCCGCAGGAGGATCCACAAGGGACCGGTGCTGAGAGACCGGATCTCCAGACATGGAGACTAGCTCTGGGGACATGGCACCTCGCTGGAGGGGAAGGAGCCTGAGCTTGTGCGGGAGGTTGACTAGATATAGTCGGCCTCGCCTCCACGCACAGTTTGGGCTCTGGAACCCAACTTCTTGAGACGGGCTGGACTCTCCATTTCTCTGGCGTTGCTCACTGGGAGCGGCGGCGAGCTGGTGTGGGCCTGCTCATTGCCCCACAGCTCAGCCGTCACGTGTTGGAGTTCTCCCCGGTGAACGAGAGGGTCGCGTCCCTGCGCCTTCGGGTCGGGGACAGGTCTCTCACTGTTGTGGCAGCCTACGGGCCAAACAGCAGTGCAGAGTACCCGGCCTTCTTGGAGTCCCTGGGGGGGGGTACTAGACAGTGCACCCACTGGGGACTCCGTTGTTCTCCTGGGGGACTTCAACGCCCATGTAGGTAACGACAGTGACACCTGGAGGTGTGATTGGGAGGAACGGCCTCCCTGATCTGAACCCGAGCGGTGTTTTGTTATTGGACTTCTGTGCTAGCCACAGTTTGTCCATAATGAACACCATGTTCAAACACAATGTCCATCAGTGCACGTGGCACCAGGACACCTTAGGTCGGAGGTCGATGATCGACTTTGTTGTCGTGTCATCTGACCTCCGGCCGCGTGTTTTGGACACTCGGGTGAAGAGAGGGGCAGAGCTGTCAACTGATCACCACCTGGTTGTGAGTTGGATCCGCTGGCGGAGGAGGAAGCCGGATAGGCCTGGCAGGCCCAAGCGTATCGTGAGGGTCTGTTGGGAACGTCTGGCGGAGCCTTCTGTCAGGGGGGTCTTCAATTCGCACCTCCGGGAGAGCTTCTCTCTGATCCTGGGGGAGGTTGGAGACATGGACTCAGAGTGGGCCATGTTCTCCACCTCCATTGTTGATGCGGCTGCTCGTAGCTGTGGTCGTAAGGTCTGCGGTGCTTGTCGTGGCGGCAACCCCCGAACCCGGTGGTGGACACCGGAAGTAAGGGATGCCGTCAGGCTGAAGAAGGAGTCCTATCGAGCCTTGTTGGCTTGTGGGACTCCTGAGGCAGCTGACGGGTACCGGCGGGCCAAGCGTGCTGCGGCTCGTGCTGTCGTGGAGGCAAAAACTCTCGGGGTTGGGAGGAGAGTCGGGGAGGCCATGGAGGAGGACTATCGGACGGCCTCAAAGAAATTCTGGCAAACCGTCCGACGCCTCAGGAGGGGGAAGCAGTGCTTCACCAACACTGTTTACAGTGCAGGTGGAGAGCTGCTGACCTCAACTGGGGATGTTGTCGGACGGTGGAAGGAATACTTTGAGGATCTCCTCAATCCCACTGTCACGTCTTCCGAGGAGGAAGCCGAGACTGGGGACCCGGAGGCGGACTCGTCTATCACCCTGGCCGAAGTCACTGAGGTGGTTGTCAAGCTCCTCGGTGGCAAGGCTCCGGGCGTTGATGAGATCCGTCCCGAGTACCTTAGGTCTCTGGATGTTGTGGGGCTGTCTTGGCTGACACGTCTCTACAACATCGCGTGGCGGTCGGGGACAGTACCGCTGGACTGGCAGACCGGGGTGGTGGTCCCTCTGTATAAAAAGGGGGACCGGAGGGTGTGTTCCAACTACAGGGGAATCACACTCCTCAGCCTTCCCGGTAAGGTCTATTCCAGGGTACTGGAGAGGAGAGTCCGGCCGATAGTCGAACCTCGGATCCAGGAGGAGCAGTGTGGTTTTCGTCCAGGTTGTGGAACACTGGACCAGCTCTACACTCTCCATCGGGTGCTCGAGGGTTCATGGGAGTTTGCCCAACCGGTCCACATGTGTTTTGTGGATCTGGAGAAGGCATTCGACCTTGTCCCTCGTGGTGTCCTTTGGGGGGTGCTCTGGGAGTATGGGGTCCGGGGCCCTTTGCTAAGGGCTGTCCGGCTGCCAGGACCTGCAGCAGGCACTGGGGCGGTTTGCAGCCGAGTGTGAAGCGGCTGAGATGAGAATCAGCTCTTCTAAGTCTGAGGCCATGGTTCTCGACCGGAAAAAGGTGGTTTGCCCTCTCCGGGAGGGTGGAGAGCCCTTGCCTCAAGTGGAGGAGTTCAAGTATCTCGGGGTCTTGTTCACGAGTGAGGGAAGGATGGAACGTGAGATTGACAGGCGGATCGGTGCAGCGTCTGCAGTGATGATGTCGCTGTATCGGTCCGTTGTGGTAAAGAAGGAGCTGAGTCGAAAGGCAAAGCTCTCGATTTACCTCAATCTATGTTCCTACCCTCACCTATGGTCATGACTCTGGGTCATGACCGAAAGGACAAGATCGCAGATACAAGTGGCCGAAATGAGTTTCCTCCGCAGAGTGGCTGGGCGCTCCCTTAGAGACAGGGTGAGGAGCTCAGTCACACGGGAGGAGCTCGGAGTAGAGCCGCTGCTCCTTCACGTCAAGAGGAACCAGCTGAGGCTCGGGCATCTGCTCAGGATGCCTCCTGGACGCCTCCCTAGGGAGGTGTTCTGGGCATGTCCCACCGGGAGGAGGCCCCGGGGAAGACCCAGGACACGCTGGAAGGACTATGTCTCTCGGCTGGCCTGGGAACACCTTGGGGTCCCACCGGAGGAGCTGGAGGACGTGTCTGGGGTGAGGGAAGTCTGGGAGTCCCTGCTTAGACTGCTGCCCCCGCGACCCGGCCCCGGATAAGCGGAAGAAAATGGATGGATGGATGGATAGATTACTGTAACTCCTGACTAGTCGCTTGCCCTAAAAGCTCTATAAAAAGCTTTCAGCTAGTTCAAAATGCAGCAGCCAGGCTCCTAACAGGAACTAAGAGAAGAGACACATCACCCCAGTGCTGGAGTGCTTCACTGGCTTCTGTCGAGTTCAGAATCAAATTCAAAGTTCTCCTCCTGACATATAAAGCCATAAAGGGCATGGCCCCGTTGTATCTGCAAGATGCTATAGTACCATACCACCCAAACAGAGACTCCGCTCCCAAAATGCTGGACTATTGGTGGTTCTAGAGTGACTAAAAGCACAGTAGGAGGGAGAGCTTTCACTTACCAAGCTCCTGTGCTATGGAATCAGCTCCTTCCCATGTTAAAGAGGCTCCACAGTCTCTACATTTAAGGCCAGGCTTAAAACGTTTCTCTTTGAAATAGCTTATGGTCAGGACCAGAAATAAACCCTGTAGTTTTAGTCAGGCTGCCTAGGGATAGTCATGCTGGGGGAAGTATGGTAACCTGAGCACTATCCTCTTTTTCCTCCTGTTTTCCCTCAACAACATTTACTATTCAGTTTGTTCATTGCTATTCACATGTTGTCCACTGTCCCGCTCCCCTCTGGGGAGTGTGACTGTTTCAGATGCCTGGCCGCCGACCGTCCGGTGATGGCCGAACTCTAGATCTTCTTGTCTGAATGGACGGCTCGTTGGGCTCTGGCCCTACAGACTTGAACTGGATGCGCCTTAGTCCTGGACACATCTGCAGCCTGTCCGTCCGTGGGAGTGGATCTCTCCTTCACTGTGGTTCTCCTCGAGGTTTCTCCTTTTCCCACTGGGTTTTGGAGTTTTTCCTTTGGAGAAGGAGGGTCTAAGGACAGGGGATGTTCTGGGACAGTTATTCATTGCTTGTTTTTCTGTGGATTTTAAGTTTTGCTTGTCTGTTTCTGTTTCATTGTTGATTTTCTAATTCTGTTGGTTAATCAGCTCCATGTTCAGCCCTAAGAGGCGACTGCTGTCGTGATTTTGGGCTCTACAAAAATAAATTGAATTGAATTGAATTGAATTTTATTTTTTGGCACATTTAATAAGTTTGCACTGAGGTGGGAGAGGACAGCAACTTCATCTGCGATATTCATCTTGTTTGTTTATGCACATTTGATAATAAAGAGAAATTGAATTGAATTGACTTGAACCATTCTGACTGTTGACGTGTGGTGTGGAGTGAGGCGCACCATTCTAACTGTTGACGTGTGTGGTGTGGAGTGAGGCGCACCATTCTGTTCACGTGTGTGGTGTGGAGTGAGGCGCACCATTCTGTTCACATGTGTGGTGTGGAGTGAGGCGCACCATTCTGTTCACATGTGTGGTGTGGAGTGAGGCGCACCATTCGTGTGGTGTGTGGAGTTCACATTCTGATGTGTGGTGTGGAGTGAGGCGCACCATTCTAATGTGTGGTGTTGAGGCGTTTGTGGTGTGGTGTGGAGTGAGCGCACCATTTCTGTTGACATGTGAGGTGTCATGTGGAGTGAGGCAGTGTGAGGCGCACCATTCTCACTGTTCAATTGGGGTTCTTTAAAAGTCCTAAATTAGAAAAAAATGACTCTTGTAGCTTTAATACATTTTAGAAAGTCCTCACAGAAAACAGACCTTCAGTTCAATTGAATTTATTTTTGAACAGCCCAAAGTCGCCTCTTAGGGCTGAACATGGAGATGATTAACCAACAGAATTAGAAAATCAACAATGAAACAGAAACAGACAAGCAAATTAATCAACACCTGGAGTTTTGTTTCATTCACACGTTTGAGTAACACTTTATTATTAGTCTGTCGACATCTCCAAAGCTCAAAATGCTCTGTTCCACCTCATGATGTCATCAAGTGGTAGTTTTCAATTGAACATCTCCTTTTACCTTCAGTTCAGGAGCGACTGGAAATTGGCAGTTCAGGACTGAAATGATTGTGAGATGATTCTGGTGAAGGTGTGGGGAGGTGTACACATCGTTTTCTGCATGAGAGAACTCAGTCTAAATATGGAAAATGTTTGTGTTAAATGTTTGAAGATGAAACAAAACACAACTTGGGGTAGTTCTTTTAATTAGAAAAACAACAACATAGATCAGACGATAGAAGATATGGGCCCTTTAAGATGGGACAGTTACATAATTATTAAAGTAGATCCACAGACCGATTATTGTTATATTATCTTATTTATTTTACAAGGCACATTTGTAGCGTGAATGTCCAGTGGGGTTACACAAAAAAAACAATATCATGCTTGTGAAAATGCTTCTTTACAATTGTTGTAGAACTGATTTGTTTTAGAAAATTTTTTTTTTGCCTTTTGCTACAAAGGCCACAGGTCAAACCACAGAACAGGAAAAGGCGTTACACCCCCAAAAGTGCCCATAAATCAACTAATAACTAATAAATGCGTTTAACACAGGAGAAACAGAAACATTTGGACTTTTAAAAGGTATTAAAACCTATTTAAGGGTCTATATTGTGCATTTGTCTAATCTCACATACAATACACCTGGAGTTTAGTTTCATTCACACATGTATAACTCACAAACCTGCAGATTTAGGCTGAGTTCTTCTCTCAAACTGAAAACACTCTGTTCCACTTAGTGATGTCATCACGTGGTAATACAGGAAATGCTCCACTGAATCATTTGGATCATTTCAGTCCTCGAATTGCCTTGAAAACGACCACTTTGTGACATCACAAGGTGGAACAGAGCATTTTGAGCTTTGGAGATGTTACAGACTAATAATAAAGTTTTAATTAAAAATGTGAGAATGAAACAAAACACAGCTCCAGTGTGTTTTTGCACACACCATGTAACATGGATTAAAGCTACACGAGTTCATTTTGCAGAGGACCTTTAACAAACAACAGGGGTTAACACGTCCACATTTAAACACTCAAATGTCCCTGTTGGACAATTTGTACCAATAATGGTTCAGAATTTGAAATAGAAATTCATTAGATCCATATTAGTCTAAACTTTTATTTGTTCCATTCATTATTCAGATTTTGAAATTTACATTCTGTAAATATTTTGTGATTTGTTTTATTGATATTAACATTTAAAGTCACAGTAAGTAACCTTTTTGCTAAAGAATAGACCAAAATAAAAGCTTTGCACTGAAAAAACAGAAGACCTGCATCTCCGCCTGCTTGTTTTCATGAAAGTGTTGTTCCTTAGACTATAATATTCCACAGTATGGCATAAAACGTGTCTATGTCCACAAAGAAAATATTGTTTTAACTTTCTAGTTCCATGGAAAAATGCAGGTGACCCTCCAGAAAGTTAAAAGCTGAACCGTTAAGTGCGTTTTAACGTTAACAAAAACATAATGTCAGAAATTATCTTTACTATTAATTTTGAGAATTTGGATATTTTGATTTTAGAAATTCAGATTCAGAAATAGAAATCAGACGACATATTTCAGCATAGTTTAGTTTGGGGATTTGTTACGGGAAACATGATAAGTCAGTAAAAATCAGGTACAGCGCCTTTAAATGTTTGAGTATCGAGTGTATTCTTTAGTATTGAAATCAAGTGTGAAATTTGAATTTTGTAATTACACCAGTTGCTTGTATCAGCAAACACACATTTAAATCATGTAGTCATGGTCGTCCAACACAAACCCCGCGCTGATAGAGTCTGTGATCCAGGATTCTATCACAATTTTAAACTTCTTCCTGAATGTTCTCCGCAGCGTTCTCAGCTCTACAATCGAATCCTCTGACTCTACGACCACATGCGTCACTCCCTCTGATAACCTCTCCTGCACTCTCCCCCCGTGATACTCAAATTCCAGCCTGCGAATGTCCAAACACGTTCCTGCTTTGGGCTCACACGCCTCACTGATGTCTTTAAAACAATCCATGTAAACTGTGAAAGGTCTAAACATACTGGTAGTTAAGTCCTCCCAGCCGTACCTCTCCTCCACCTGCGCTACGTCCAAATCTAAATCAGTGGATGTGATTCTGCCAAACACTTCTTTCAGCTGCTCCACGTCAGTATCCACACTGTAGCTGTCACCGTACTGGTCATACTGTTTGGCAAAGTACTCCCGGGTGGATGGGGTCATGCTGATCATGTGACGCGGTTGCCACGGCACCACCTCCTTCCTGTGCAGACACTCGAGCAGCCAGGTTGCCCGGACGATGTCGTGTTTGTTGGATGCAATGAGGTTTTTCACACGCATGTTCTCAGAGCCCACCAGGACGCAGTATGTGTCAGGCCCCGGGTTCTGCACCACTATACCGCCACAACTGAACAAGAAGAAAAGGTCAAGGTTACAATCAAGACTTAAAGCCCTAACATGTAACTTCTGATGAAAAAACTGAAGCTTTTTTTCCCTCATTGTGGTTGTGTTTACTGCAATGAAAAGATTAGAAATCATGTGTCCTTACTGTGAGCGGGATTGAATCTCCACAAACCTGACTCTTCTTTCTGGAAGAGGGACTCTTCCTGCTTGTTTCCATGGAAATATTGTTCCTTTTGCTATAACATTCCACAGTACGGCACGAAACTTTTCCATGGAGAATGTACCAAAGTATGATTTTAACTTTTTATTTCCATGGAATCATGCAAGTGATGTACCATGTCCAGAAAGTTAATGAACTCAAGTATCATAACTTTAAAATAATATTACTTACTAAATTCAAAGTAGTGGTCCAAGAAAAGAAAAGAAAAAGAAAAGGTGAAAAAGTAATTGGGGGATACTACTACTGAAATAGGAGTAACTGTTGACACATAACATCTGATTTATAGTTGGGAGGACAAAACATTAAAAATGAGGCACAACTTAGCATTGGTATTTTGAAATGCATTTGACACCTCCATGTACCTGGCCACTCCCCTCTCCAGCTCAGCTTTGGGCTGCTCCTCAGTCCCATTTATGACACAAAACTCCACATCTTCAAACATGTCCATCTCCTTCTGGACTCCACTCAGATCCTGAGGTTTGAAATGATCAACAACTCCCACGACTTTTTTGGGCTTCACTGGGACTTTCCTCTTCTTCTGTGGTGCTCCGTCTTCCAGGTTCAGATGTCGCGAGGCAAGCTTCCCGGATGCTTTACTCCGGAACTGATCCAGGTCCGCCAAAGTTGCGCACTGGTGCCACTCTTTGTCATCCCGGATTTTCTCAATTCTTGGAAAACGTAAAGTACAATTTGTTTTGTACATATCGCTGCTCACAATCTCGGCAGCTTTGACTTGGATGATCACGGAGTTGCACGGTTCGATGTAGACTTCCGGCTTTTCAGTTGCGCATTGAATGGATGCCGGTGGCTCGTTTTTACGGTAAACTTTCCAATATTTCGCTAATTTCAAACCCAAATCGTACAGCTCTTTCATGGTGTAGCCAGATCCGATTCGGCAAAGCGTATGAAAAACAGAAGGTTTGGTTTCTCCTGGTTTTGGGGCCTCCGCCACAGCGCACAAAAAATGTGACATCATACCTCCTCTCCTGCCTTTACCCCAATAACCTCCGACTATGAGTAAGTCCAGTTCATCCATCAAACCATCAACATACTCTGGCTTAATTTTGAGCCAACCCTCCCCTCGTTTGTCCGGTTTGTAAATGGACATCGGATCTTTGACCATGACTCCCTCCTCTCTCCCATCTATTGCATCATTCAAAGCATTTATAACCTCTCTGGTGCTTTTCACTTCTGTTTTATGCACAATGTGAATCCGTCCTTTGACCGGGGTGAAAACTGTCTGCAAAATCTCGTACCGCTTTTTTAATGTCTCCTTCCCAAGCTTCTGATCATTCACCAACAAAACATCAAAGACACAGAAACACGTCTGCAGCTCAGAGTCATCCATGAGCTTCTTGATATCAAACTTGCTTCCTTTTTGCATAAACGTGTCCGTGGTCGGATTGAACGCCATCATTTCTCCGTCTAAAATGCAGTTCACAACGTTGCTCTTGAAAACGTTGTGAATGTAAGGAGTGAGGGAGCCCTCTAGTGGCGAGCCTCCAAACTGCTGTGTATATTCAAAAGCATTGCGGCTGAAATACTTGTACACGTCGCCATCTTTGTGCAGCTGGATGCGTTCTCCATCGAGTTTAGTCTCAATGTAAAACGGATTGTTGCTCATTTGCTTTTCTATGTTGTGAAGGTTAGCAACAGCGGCTAACATCGGCTTAAACGCAGAAAAAAGTCCAATTGAAACTTCACTTAGCGACACTGCAGGGTTGTGGAGCTGTTGACAAACTTTATTTAAATCCGTGTTGACGTTATAAAGCTCTGCTGCATCTGGGTGGAACACTTGTAGCACAGTTTCTTTGCTAATGCTAATTTTCATGTCTTTCAAAATCATTCGAATCAACCACTTTTGCTCTAGCGCTGAACTTTGTGTGATTAAATGCAGTAAACTTTGTCTAACCAACTCCTTCTTCTTGTTTGCATTGTTGATCGCCACCGAATCCAGGAAATCATTGACTTCTTTAATGGTAAGTTTGCCTTGTCCAGTGCAGCGCTTTTTCAAAACAAAGAAGGCCATTCCAGCGAAGTCGCCCGCCTCTCCTTGCGTCGTGGTCGGAGCGCGGTAGTTTAAAAGTTTATTTGCTTCAGGCCCGTTTTTAGGCAGTCCCAAAACATCAATATATAGCTTAGCGAGCATGTTTTCTTTGATCCCATACGCCATCCGCTCCCTTTCGAATGCGGGAACGATCAGACGCATCGCCGGGTAGAAAGAGTCTGCAGTTTTGGGATTATCTTTGTGTAAAACTGCATGGAATGTTCGCCATGTTTTGATGAAGTCTCCCAGAATTTTAGACTTTTCCGGGCGTGTTTTGGCTTTTTGGATCCTCTCTAAAGTGTTGCAGAGGTGAAGAAACGGGACCTGAGCAGCCACAGAGAGCGGGGCTGAAGAGGAACCCACACTGTTGGACGGGTTCTCCATTTTAAAAACCTGCAACAACAAAAAAGGACAGCGATTAAAAAAGGCACTGTACCTGAATTTACTGTCTTAAAAACGGGAAAAACAGACGTAGTTCATTTTAAATGGTTTGCAGTGGTCCAAAGTTGTTCCTCACTTACCTTATGCGTTCGGAGCATCCTAATTATTCACAATGAGTTTATAAAACTGCTTCATAAAAAGACGTAGACAGTGCACAATGGGCTTATTTCGACCTCAAGATCTCCTTATACGATACACCCGTCCTGTCAGATAACACGTTTTGAAGGTCGATATATCACTGAAGTAAAGACAGACAATAAATGATAATATTGAAACTCATTCATATAATAAATAACCAACAATTCTCCAGAAGTACAAAGAAAATGTACACACAAAAACTATTAACCCCAACAAACATCATTCCACCTTTCATATACTGAACGAGTCTGGGACCAATCACCTTTTGCTCAAATACAAAAAAATGTGGGTTAGGCCCTTTAATGTCTTACACTAGACTAGTATTTAGAGATACTTTGATAACAACGTATGTCGATAAAATATACAACATTTGTCCTGCTACTAATACCACTGACCAATATTCAAACTGAAAATCTACAGCAAGTAAACCACAAAACAACTAAATGACCAACGCTGACACATTTACCTCTCACTTTTGTGTAAAATGATGCCAAACTGTAAATCTGACATAATGATGATGATGATGATGATAATGATGATATTATGATGATGATGATGATAATTATGACAATGACGACGGTGACGATGATGATTATGAAAATGATCATTTTTTATTTGTGTGTGTGTACATTTGTGTGTATACATTTGTGTGTGTAAATGTGTGTACATGTGTGTGTACATTTGTGTGTTAGATTGTGTGTAGCTGTGTGTGTGTAGATGTGTGTGTAGATGTGTGTGGATGTGTGTGTAGATGTGTGTGTAGATGTGTGTGTACATGTGTGTACATGTGTGTGTAGATGTGGTGTGTGTGTGTGTGTGTGTGTGTGTGTAGATGTGTGTGTACATGTGTGTGTAGATTTGTGTGTGTAGATGTGTTGTGTAGATGTGTGTGTAGATGTGTGTGTAGATGTGTGTGTGTAGCTGTGTGTGTGTAGCTGTGTGTGTGGATGTGTGTGTAGATGTGTGTGTGTGTGTGTGTGTGTGTGTGTGTACATGTGTGTGTAGATGTGTGTGTAGATGTGTGTGTAGATGTGTGTGTAGATGTGTGTGTACATGTGTGTGTAGATGTGTGTGTAGATGTGTGTGTAGATGTGTGTGTAGATGTGTGTGTAGATGTGTGTGATGTGTGTGTACATGTGTGTGTAGATGTGTGTGTGATGTGTGTGTGTACATGTGTGTGTACATGTGTGTGTACATGTGTGTGTAGATGTGTGTGTAGATGTGTGTGTGTAGCTGTGTGTGTAGATGTGTGTGTGTAGATGTGTGTGTGTAGATGTGTGTGTAGATGTGTGTGTGTGTGTGTGTACATGTGTGTGTGTAGTTTGTGTAGATGTGTGTGTACATGTGTGTGTGTGTACATGTGTGTGTACATGTGTGTGTAGATGTGTGTGTAGATGTTGTGTGTGTAGCTGTGTGTGTGGATGTGTGTGTAGATGTGTGTGTGTGTGTGTGTGTAGATGTGTGTGTAGATGTGTGTGTACATGTGTGTGTACATGTGTGTGTACATGTGTGTGTGTAGATGTGTGTGTGTGTGTGTAGATGTGTGTGTAGATGTGTGTGTACATTTGTGTGTACATGTGTGTGTACATGTGTGTGTACATGTGTGTGTACATGTGTGTGTAGATGTGTGTGTAGATGTGTGTGTGTGTGTGTGTACATGTGTGTGTAGATGTGTGTGTAGATGTGTTGTGTAGATGTGTGTGTAGATGTGTGTGTGTGTGTACATGTGTGTGTAGATGTGTGTGTGTGTGTGTACATGGTGTGTACATGTGTGTGTAGATGTGTGTGTGTAGCTGTGTGTGTGGATGTGTGTGTGATGTGTGTGTGTAGATGTGTGTGTAGTGTGTGTGTGTAGATGTGTGTGTAGATGTGTGTGTAGATGTGTGTGTACATGTGTGTGTACATGTGTGTGTGTAGATGTGTGTGTAGATGTGTGTGTAGATGTGTGTGTGTGTGTGTGATGTGTGTGTGTGTACATGTGTGTGTAGATGTGTGTGTAGATGTGTGTGTAGATGTGTGTGTGTAGATGTGTGTGTGTGTGTGTACATGTGTGTGTGATGTGTGTGTGTAGATGTGTGTGTGTGTGTGTGTGTGTAGATGTGTGTGTGTACATGTGTGTGTAGATGTGTGTGTGTACATGTGTGTGTAGATGTGTGTGTACATGTGTGTGTATGTGTGTGTACATGTGTGTGTAGATGTGTGTGTGTGTAGATGTGTGTGTGGATGTGTGTGTACATGTGTGTGTGTGTGTGTGTGTGTGTGTGTAGATGTGTGTGTAGATGTGTGTGTGTAGATGTGTGTGTGTGTGTGTGTAGTGTGTGTGTGTGGGTGTGTGTGTGTACATGTGTGTGTACATGTGTGTGTAGATGTGTGTGTACTGCTGTGTGTGTGTAGATGTGTGTGTGTAGATGTGTGTGTGTGTAGTGTGTGTGTGATGTGTGTGTAGATGTGTGTGTACATTTGTGTGTACATGTGTGTGTACAGATGTGTGTGTGTGTGTAGTGTGTGGTGTGTTGTGTGTGTGTGTGTGTGTGATGTGTGTGTAGATGTGTGTAGTACATGTGTGTGTAGATGTGTGTGTACATGTGTGTGTACATGTGTGTGTAGATGTGTGTGTACATGTGTGTGTACATGTGTGTGTACATGTGTGTGTAGATGTGTGTGTAGATGTGTGTGTGTACATGTGTGTGTGTACATGTTTTGTGTACATGTGTGTGTAGATGTGTGTGTGTATGTGTGTGTAGATGTGTGTGTAGCTGTGTGTGTGTACATGTGTGTGTAC
>JAIEZT010001413.1:0-25000 GCA_019594935.1 Periophthalmus modestus
TTTCCCTTCTCAGCGGCTCTATCTCCTCATGAGGCTAAACCTGTGAGCTCATGAGCCGAGGTGGATCAGATGAACAGGAGGATAGGTGTAGAATCAGAACTGATACATGACAATATCCAGACGACGAGGCCTGCCAACCAGAGGGTAGCAGGTTCAGTACCCGAGCATTTTTCCACATTGACAATTCCAGTTAAACTAGGCCATCGTGTGCATTACAGTCAAGAAATAAGAACAAAAGAGTCATTAAAAATAAAAATCCCCGGTGAGGGAAATCTATTCTCTGTGTTTGACCGTCCTTCACCCAGAGCAGCTGCAGCGTCCTGTCAGGAGCAGAGCAGAGCTTCAGTGTTTTTGAGGGGAACAACCACATCACCCCAGAACAACCACATCACAACACCCCAGAACATGAAGACCTCAGAGAACCACCTTAACCCCGTGTCTCTAATCTGAAGACCTCAGAGGACCACCTTAACCCTTTATCTTATAGAACAGCCACATCACTGTGTTGTTTTTTTTTTTTTTATCTCTTCACAGGTCACCAGTAAAATATAGAATTGATTTTAAACTTTGTGTCCTCACTTTTTGAGCGCTCTAACGGGCACTGCTGACCTTTTGTGCCCTTACTCCTCTGGCTGCTCTCACCAGTCCTCCGGCCACGGCCTTGTCATTCTCCTAAAGAAAGTTTTAAAACTCTGTCGCCCCCAGACTGTGGAAACCTTAACCACCTTAACCCTGTATCTCTAACATGAAGACCTCAGAGGACCACCTTAACCCCGTGGGTTTAACCTGAAGACCTCAGAGGACCACCTTAACCCTGTATCTCTAACATGAAGACCTCAGAGGACCACCATAACCCTGTATCTCTAACATGAAGACCTCAGAGGACCACCTTAACCCTGTGTCTCTAACCTGAAGACCTCAGAGGACCACCATAACCCTGTATCTCTAACATGAAGACCTCAGAGGACCACCATAACCCTGTGTCTCTAACATGAAGACCTCAGAGGACCACCTTAACCCTGTGTCTCTAAGACCCTCAAGACCTAACAGAGGACCTGAAGACCTCAGAGGACCACCTTAACCCTGTATCTCTAACATGAAGACCTCAGAGGACCACCTTAACCTTTGATCTCTTACATGAAGACCTCAGAGGACCACCTTAACCCTGTGTCTCTAACCTGAAGACCTCAGAGGACCACCATAACCCCGTGTCTCTAACATGAAGACCTCAGAGGACCACCTTAACTCTAACATGAAGACCTCAGAGGACCACCTTAACCCTGTGTCTCTAACATGAAGACCTCAGAGGACCACCTTAACCCTGTGTCTCTAACCTGAAGACCTCAGAGGACCACCTTAACCCTGTGTCTCTAACCTGAAGACCTCAGAGGACCACCATAACCCCGTGTTTCTAACCTGAAGACCTCAGAGGACCACCATAACCCTGTGCTTCTAACCTGAAGACCTCAGAGAACCACCATAACCCCTAACATGCCGCAGTTAAAAATAGCCTCTGTTTTTGTGGTCACGCTGCTCTCCCTCTGTGGCCTTCACCCCTGCTTGTCTCTGTATACACCAGCCGCCATTACCCAGCACACACTTCCACCCCATTATCTTCAGTAATGATGTTGATCCGTATGTCAGTTTTCAGAAGCCTTTCTGCTCATGTTCTGGAGATAGAGCTGGTCATTAAAGTTTGCCATCACATCTGGACTATCTCACGCAACAACAGGATCCAACCCCACAGGCCAGAAGGCTCCAAAAACACTTCAACACTTGTCTTCTGCAGTCCAAGACAACTTTTGCAGAGTCGAGCATCTTGTAACTGCACATATGGATAGCTCCCTTGGTGCAAAGAGAAAAAAAGTCTATTATTTGGAACAGCCTTGCGGGGATAAAGTGAATGAATATCGTGCATGAATGGAAAGGACAGAAGGCAGGCGTGGGGAATTTGTCTCAGAATTCCCAAAGCGCGATAACATTTTTGTGTCTTACCGAGCTTTTAATCACTGGGATATATCAGGTTTCAAGGAAGGGGCCGGCTGTAACTGATTAACCTAAACGAATGAGAAATATATGCAAACGCAACGAGCTTTGCAAACCGAAGGGCCGCACGGCGAGGCGTTCCATTCGCCATCCTGCACGCTGATGTCACCGCCGCAGGAAATGGATTGCTTGAAAAGTTCTTCCGTCACAAATCCAACATCTTGACCCCAAACTGCTCCCACTTTACTCACCCATTCACAAAGACCAAGTACGAAAGTAGATGTCGAGAGCAGATGTTACCTCAAACTTCTAATGTAGCTCCAGTTTATGGCGTCTTTTTTTCATACGTCTCATATATTTTCAGGTTTAATGAACAAATCAAACCTGAAAAAACGGTGCTTTGTTACTTTCGAGTGTGATCACTGAGAAGTTCATCAAGTGTTTGGCCACTGATACAAAGGTTGGCAGTTTGAATCCTGCTCTTGACGTGAACAGCATTAGCACAGAGGTCAGATCCATGGCCCACAGGTTGGCGGTGTGATTCCAGGTGTTGTGTCCTTGGGCAGGACACTTCCCCCTCGCCCCAGTGTCTGTGTGCGCAGGTGTATGAATGTGGGTGTGGCTGATGTAGAGGTGATTTTACTGTCGATTGTGGTTCTTTAGTTGTTCTAAAGTGGTGACCTGAGATTTAAAAAACACTTTTCCAACACTTTACGAGGATGTGACTGACAGGCGGATTAGCCAATCAGGGACAAGCATGGTCTGAGAGGGAAGCACTAAACTCACTAAAATAAAGCTTTTGTTTATCTCATTTATCTCTGAGGCGATGCAGATTGAAGTAGTAGTAGCAGTAGTAACAGTAGTAGTAATAATAGTTGTAGTGACATTAGTCTTGTTTTATTTGATTTATTTTTACAGGGACCATGTGCAAACACATTAATCCCATAAAAGGACAGATGTTTTACACCAGATTCAACCAAAGCTCCATCTGCTGTCGCCGGGCAGATTACAAACTGTCCAAATACATCCAAGTATCCACCATTTATACCACCGACCTGCAGCCTCCCGTTTAAAACACCACACTCCACATTTATACTTTTAAAATGACTCAAATATTATGTCAAACATCACCAGAAGTACTACAGCATCCAAGTAGTACTGGTGATAGTAGTGGGATATTTTGGAATAAAAAGTAGCATGCGTGTGGTACATGGTTAAAGTATTTGTGCAGTACATGGTTGAAGTACTTGTGCAGTACATGGTTGAAGTATTTGTGCAGTACATGGTTGAAGTACTTGTGCAGTACATGGTTAAAGTATTTGTGCAGTACATGGTTAAAGTATTGTGCAGTACATGGTTGAAGTATTTGTGCAGTACATGGTTGAAGTATATGTGCCGTACATGGTTGAAGTACTTTGTGCAGTACATGGTTGAAGTACTTGTGCAGTACAGAGTCGGTCTCAGTCACATGATCCTCGGTGGATGACCTTTGACTCATGACATCACTTTGCGGCTGGAGGCTCTGGTCTTTGATGTCGGGTGGTGGAGGGTGTGGTGCCCCCGGTCTGCGGGATCATTAACCCGTCACCACCCGACCGCGGCGGCGGGACGTCCGAGGCTCCGCCCTCGTCTCCTGAGCTGTGGTAATCATGAGAGTTGAGGTTAGTCAGCCACTTGACTGGGAGTAATCAGACCTCCGGCTCGTGGTTACTGCGAGTCTGAGCATGTACGAGCTCCGCACATGGAGGTCAGGGAGGACCTGAGCGCTCCCGCATGGAGGTCAGGGAGGACCTGATCGCTCCTGCACATGGAGGGAGGTCAGGAGGACCTGAGCGCTCCCGCACATGGAGGTCAGGGAGGACTGAGTGCTCCGCACATGGAGGAGGTCAGGGAGGACCTGAGCACTCCTGCACATGGAGGAGGTCAGGGAGGACCTGAGCGCTCCCGCACATGGAGGTCAGGGAGGACCTGAGTGCTCCCGCACATGGAGGAGGTCAGGGAGGACCTGAGCGCTCCTGCACATGGAGGAGGTCAGGGAGGACCTGAGCGCTCCCGCACATGGAGGTCAGGGAGGACCTGAGCGCTCCCGCACATGGAGGTCAGGGAGGACCTGAGCGCTCCTGCACATGGAGGTCAGGGAGGACCTGAGCGCTCCCGCACATGGAGGTCAGGGAGGACCTGAGCTGCTCCTGCACATGGAGGTCAGGGAGGACCTGAGCGCTCCTGCACCTGGACATGGGTCAGGGAGGACCTGAGCGCTCCCCACACATGGAGGTCAGGGAGGACCTGAGCGCTCCCGCACATGGAGAGGTCAGGGAGGACCTGAGCGCTCCTGCACATGGAGGTCAGGGAGGACCTGAGCGCTCCCGCACATGGAGGAGGTCAGGGAGGACCTGAGCGCTCCTGCACATGGAGGTCAGGGAGGACCTGAGCGCTCCTGCACATGGAGGTCAGGGAGGACCTGAGCGCTCCCGCACATGGAGGAGGTCAGGGAGGACCTGAGTGCTCCTGCACATGGAGGTCAGGGAGGACCTGAGCTGGGAACCAAGGCGGAGAAATACTTTTGTTGAACTTTGAAGTACATGTACTTTTTGTGTATTTAGTGTCAGATGTTGGGGCTGTGTAACTCTCCAGATGTTGTTGCTTTGTTGGAATATTCCACAGTTTGGTAATAAACTCATCTCCACGGACACGAGGGTGAGTTACAGGCAGATCAGTGGAGAGGCGAGCAACATCACTTTGTTTTTGTGTGAGACATGTATGTTTCATGGAGTATGTTTCAGGTACATGAGCTGATCACATTTATTCAGTTAAATCATTGTAGTGTTTAGAAAGATGAAATAATTCAAGAAAAGATGGAAACATGACACATTCAGGAGCCTCAGAGACGCACTGACATAAACTATAAAACTCAGACTATTTTATGTCACCTACACCAAGCAATAAATAGACAAACAAATAAATGGCTCCAGTTCATTTTCTATGTAAAAACAGCGCCCCCTATGTCTGTCTCTGCTGCTTCAGACTCATGTTGGTCTTAAATGTTCGTATTAACCCTCTACATGATCCTGGGGTTTTTATTTCACGTCTGTGTCTGTAAATCAACATTTGAACATTAATAACAGACACATCAGGTCCTTCTGTCCCCGACGTCGCTCCTGTTAGCGTTAGCAACAGGTTTGATTGACAGCGTTGCTAAGGGAAGAGGCATGACCTACAACAGCCTCGCTCCTGATTGGCTCTTTGGTTGCTGTGATACTCTCGGTCTAATATGAAACTCGTCTCCACATCGTCCTGGTTGCTGCTCCAGCCTCAACGAGCTTCACCTGGAGCTGAAGCTGTGGTGACGTTTCTGTAGAACTTTTTGCTACATGACACTTTATAGTTTGTCTCAGTGAAATAACAAAAGCTCAGATGTATGGAGACATATTTGTTTTTTATTTTTATTATATTAGTTACAAGTAAAAGTGCTGTAATTTTAGCTCAGATTTCTCCACGTCTTCTCCCTGAAACACATGTATGAACGATGATAATAAAGAATTTCCTCGCAGACCAATTAAAACAAACGAATGCTTCAGTAATCACCAGCTATGTTTCCATCATAACACATCTCTCACACGAGGTGCCAATCCGTCGCCATGGCAGACGCAAATGTTTTCTGCTAATGACTGTCAGCGTTTCACTTTACAGCGTACTCAAATACCGGTTTTATTTTTAAGTGGCGTTTTGGTGTTATTACAGTACTTATCTTCTTTTCCATTTGTTTGTTCAAAGACTTTTTACGCGTGCGCTCATAAAACAGGACTTGAAGGTAGCATTTTGGGCATGAAAAGTGAATGACAAAGTGGCTAAGTGCTAAGCTCACACAGCCTGAGGTCTTCTGGCTCGGTTCAGGCTCAAATCGCTTCCTTTCTACAGGAAGAGGCTGTGACCCCAGCGCCGCCGACCCCTCACCCGACCCCTCACAGCGGGGCATGTTTGGATCTGTCAGGTTAGTGAGTTCACAGGGAAATACAGTAGCGCCACCTTGTGTCGCGCCATAATAGTCTCAAAAGAAAACAAAAGTCTAAATGAAAGACAAAGAGCAGCGTCCCTCTTCACTGGTGAAATCATCTGAACACATTTTTGTTCTGTCTGGGGAGTTATTCTCTGAATCTCCAGCACAGTTCATGGTCAGGAGGAGCGGGAGGATTAGCCAAAAAATATGAAAAAACAAAGAGCTTCAGTAAAAAAACATCACCTAAAAAACTCCACAAAAACATGAGTCGTGCAGATGAACAGGACGTTAGCTAACGCGCTAACGCCGCGTTCTTAAAGGTGCTATGCTACATCTGCTTTAATCACATAACACGTTCACTCTGTACCTCACTCAGAGTTTTAAACTAATGTGTGAGTAATCCAGTATCGAGTGTTTTCACCCACCCCCTGACTCCGCCCACATCCCTGGACTTTTATTTGAAAAATGAAGCCGGAGAGATGCAGGTTCAAACACGTCCTGTCGAGACTTTGAGGAAGTAGAAACACGTAAGTGGACAGGGACAGCGGCTCAGTGGGTTGAGTGCTTCTGGAGGTTGGTGGTTCGAATCCGGCTCTTGAGCAGCTCCACCTCCGTGTACGTGTGCGAAGGGGGGAGTGGTCTGTAAGTTGTGTAATAATCAGAGTTCTTATAAATGGTGCTGCTGCTGAAACATTATGAAGAGGAGGGCACAGGAGGAAGTCAAAGGTCCGTTTCTGTTGTGACGCTGATTTACAATAAACTGATCAGCGTAAAACGCTGATCTGCTGTGTCACGGTTGTAGACCCAGAACCAAAAAAGCAGAAAAAGTCTTTAAATGTGAATGTAAAGGAGCCGGTGAGCTTCCTGTACCATGAGATTTCAACGTCAAACATCTGGTTCACATCAGAGAACAGAAAGTCGTCTTTTGGTTGGATGAACTGTGATGTTGATGAGTCCATAGTTTTGTCATTATTAAGTATTGATAATTTGCTTCAAAGTAATAAGTCAGACTTTGTCAGAGCAGATCAGCTGCGGCGCTGCAGATTAGAACCATGACACTGTCCTGACCACCTCTCCAGCTTTGATTATAATAAATTAGCTTATATAAGAAGACAAAGCCAAGATCATTTCAAAAGTGAAATCTAATCTGATCGCTGGTAGATACAGCGTGAACCAGACTCCCACTTCACTGTTTTCAAGAAACTGTCAGAACGGTGGAATTTTCGGCCCGTTTCCTACTGGACTTTATATCAGGTTTGGGGATCAGTCTTTCCCTGGACGACCTTTATGTGGACGGCCCTGTAGATGCATGAAGCTTTTTCATGAGCAAAACCCGGCTCCAGTTCAATACTGGAGCTCACAGAGGACCACAGCTCCCTCGTCCTTCTGCTCTCAGCCCATGTGTGTCTTTTTCTGTCATACTTTGTGAGAATAGAAAAACAAAACTTAAGGACTTGGAACAACGAGAGACGCCGTGGGATTGAAGGTCTGGTGTTTCCTTGTGCACAAAAGAGTCGACTCTTGGTTTAGAACTGCCATCTTTTTATAGAGTTTTGGCAAGAACCTGGACCAGGAGAAAAAAATGCTCATCTTTTGAACTGAACAACACCAAACCTGTGAACAGGTGAAGATCACAGCAGTGACCTCTTGAATAAAACACAAAAATATTACTCAAACCTGCATGAATCACTCTGAATACAACTCTGAGTGGGTGCATGAGTTGGGAAAACATTAATAACATGGTTTAAAGCTCTGAAACACTGATTTTGCGCAATATTTTTCCTTTAAACCAGCCTGGAGTAAACTAGAGCTCGACGAAGACTGAACTACAAACTAAAATACATGTACGGGATTAACTGGGACTAGAGGGACTTAAGAGAATTACAGAATAAAACCACTCTGCTGTGGGCTAAAGGAAGGACTAAACCAGGACTAAACCAGGACTGAACCAGGCCAAAAGGACTTTCCCAGGACTTCCCAGGCCTGAACAAGAGCCTGGCTCCAGTGGCGGCTCTGGAGGTCCCACTGATCAGACGCAGGCAGCTGGGGAAGCCGTATTCACAGACCGAGGTAAGAGTTCAGACATCTGTAGTGAATTTTAATGATGCCAGAACAGCTCAGTGTCTGGCTGCGTTTGGCCACAGTTATAGCCAACACAAGCCGCTGCAGTCTTCTGTGGAGCGGTGCACGCAAGGGCCAAGGGGATGCCCTCGGACCGCCAAAGTGCGTCATCTACTGCTGGGGAATTCTCAGGACTTCACGGCTAAACCTATTACCGCTATATGTGACTACGAGTACGTTCCATCAGAGTCAGTGAGGCTTAAAGGTGACTTCAGGAGAGCTTTGGTTCTTCCATGTCATTGTCACGGCTCTGGAGTGGCAGAGTGGTTAACTGTTTTGTTTCGGGGTTATTTTATCAAACTTATGTAAATCCATCTATGATTCCCGTTGATCTGGTTGTGTCCATGTAATCTTTGGAGCTGTATTCTACATCTGTGTCACAAAAAACATTTAGCTCAGAACCGCAACAAAACTACAACAGACAAAAAAACACTTAAATTGTTCATTTTTTCAGTTTTATTGCCGTTGTGTTACTGCTGTCACTGATACTCTTCACTTCCTGATTTCAACAAAAGCTCTTTGAGATTGAAATTTATGTCTTTTGTCAAATTACTTCATGTGACCTAAAACCAGTCCTATAGAGCTTGTGTCTCTATGGTTCTCATCTCTGTGGATCATTCTGTTATAATTTACACATTTTAAATCACAATATTCATCTAAAACCACTTCAGAAAACAAACAAGTCCACTGACTCCCACGTTAGAAAACTGTGGTGTCAATGGAGCTGACGTCGCTTTAAACGTCATCACAACAAAGCTGAGCCAATGCTGTAGCGCCCCCTATGGACAGAGCACGTCACACTACAGCAGCACATTTTTTTACATTTGGACCAAAATGACGACGCGACGCTGCAGAATCCTACGAGTATCAACGATTAAGAAAATAAAACTGGAGAAGGAAGAGCGGACGTCACAGTGGGCGTGTCACAGGGGGCGTGTCACAGTGGGCGTGCCACAGTGGGCGTGCCACAGTGGGCGTGTCACAGTGGGCGTGTCACAGTGGGAGTGGCACAGTTGGCGTGCCACAGTGGGCGTGTCACAGTGGGCGTGTCACTGTGGGTGTGGCACAGTGGGCGTGTCTCAGTGGGTGTGTCTCAGTGGGTGTGTCTCAGTGGGCGTGTCACAGTGGGCGTGCCACAGTGGATGTGTCACAGCGGGCGTGGCACAGCGGGCGTGTCACAGTGGGCGTGTCACAGTGGATGTGTCACAGTGGACGTGGCACAGGGGGTGTGTCACAGTGGGTGTGTCACAGTGGGCGTGTCACAGTGGACGTGGCACAGGGGGTGTGTCACAGTGGGCGTGTCACAGGGGTCGTGGCACAGTGGGTGTGTCCTGGTGGAGGTTAAACGGGGCAGATCGACAAAATGTTGTGTTGAAAATAGTGGATTAAAGATTAAACTCAAACATGAATCTCTCCAAATACATCTTCAGACGCTCAACGAGAAGAAACGAGGAGAACCTGGAGAAACATCTGAACAGTTTGAACAGGGAGGATTTAATGAATTAAACTTTTACTTAAAATACTCAAAGAGAATGAGCCACATATTTGTGAAACTCATCTGAAAATGAAAGTGCGTTTGTCGTTCTGACTGAAAGTGTCACTATTTGAATGTAAACGACACTTTCACAGTTGTGCCATGTGAGGCGACTGCTTTCATCGCTCTAACACCACCACATCGCCCAGGCTCAGTCTAAAGTCTGTATCAAACCACTGGACGGGGGATCGAGGCCGTCTCCGAGGTCCCCTAACTCCCAGCGTAAACGTCAGGTCATTCCTCCTCGGTGCGACCAATTACCCGTGAACGCAGCTCTGGAGAACATCAGCTCCGTTGGACTGGTTCCCAAATTCCTCATGACATTTATTGACTTCATGTTCATACAGCGCTGAAGCACAGACCCCAAGTGTGACATAACAAAAGAAACGGAACGCCGAGGGCCAGCGTGGTGAGCTTCAGCCTGTGAAAATATGCTTCGATAGCAACTAATGAGAGTTTTTTTATGCTATGGAGCCAACGTTTGTTTTAATTTAAGTTTATTCACACAGCACATTAAAGTGTCCACGTCTCAGATCTGATCTCACTTTCCTCCTCACAGACCTGGACCTTCACACGTTTAACACAAACCTGCAGATTTAGGCTGAGTTCTTCTCTCAAACTGAAAACACTCTGATCCACTTTGTTTTCAGCCCTGGAGTTACCAATCTCCACCAAACTAAAGGGAAAATGAGCTGTTAATTTGAAAACTACCACTTGATGACATCACGAGGTGGAACAGAGCATTTTGAGGTTTGGAGATGTTACAGACTAATAATAAAGTGAGACTCAAACGTGTGAAACAAAACAGCGTTAGAACAGGGATTAAAGCTCACAGGGGTCAGTTTTGTGTCATATAAGAGCTTTAAAACAACTTCAGCTGAAACAAAGAACTTCACAAAAAGTGAACACAAAACAAATACACAAAGATAACACAAAACACGAAGGTCATGACCTGTGACCCTCCCTCCTCCCTCTGTGTGTGTGATACAAGCAGCTGGGATGTGTTTCCTCCTCAGGGAGGCGCTGGGTGCTCCCTCAGAGACAGGATAAGAGGCTCGGAGTAGAGCCGCTGCTCCTCCACGTCGAGAGGAGCAGCTGAAGCTCGGGCATCTGCCTCCTGGACGCCTCCCTGGGGAGGTGTTCATGTCCCACTGGGAGGAGGCCCCGGGGAAGACCCAGGACACACTGGAGGGACTGTGTCTCAGGCCTTGGGGTCCCACCGGAGGAGCTGGAGGAAGTGTCTGGGGTGAGTGAAGTCTGGGAGTCACTGCTCAGGCTGCTGCCCCCAAGACCCGGCCCCAGATGAGAAGAAGAACATGGATGAACATGTTATGATCTGTGTTTGTCCAGTTTAAAACTGAAACCGAGAGAAGAAAAGAACCTCGAGTTCAGTCAGACGTGAAGGACATTAGATCTGAAAAAAAGAACTGAGAGACTCTTTGGTGACGGGTCAGTTTGGTGACGGGTCAGTTTTAGAGGTAAGATCGGGCCTAAAAAATCCAGCCCGATCCGGCCCGCGGGTATTAAAGCCCGACCCGGCCCGAGCCCGACCAATTAATTTGATTTCAGGCCCGAGCCCGAAGCAAACACGAAATTTCATATTTTATTTGTGAGGAGGAGGGGGGGGGGGGGTGATTTATGATAACAAGTCCACGCACTTGTCTGTGATGTCCTGCTTAGTGCAACGAGGGGCGTTTTTTTTTGTTTGACGATCTTCAATTCTGCCAGTTCAGTTGTTTAAATGCTGCTCAGCGTCGAGGTGCCAGTCTCTCTCGTATGAAGCAAAGCGCCACATTGACACATTCAGCGAAGCCAACGCAAGTTTCTGTAGCATTTTCAACAATCAATGTGAAGCTTTTCCACACCTCACTCTTACCGGTGCGTGTTTGTCTTTTCAGTTCTCCTGTCTTTAGTTTATCCTTAACTTCTTGCTCCTCCATATTGGGGATACCAGGTCAAAATATATGTGGGACTTGCGGAGGGAAGATTATTAAGAGGCGACGTTCACGAGCGCAGAGCTCTGGCTCTACGGCTCCTGTTTAGTTAAATAACAATTACATTACAGCCTTCTCTGTTTTATCCAAATGATTTATTTTAAAACAAGTATTCCTTAGTTTAGTATCCACACATCGTTTTAGTATACATTTTTATAAACATATATTTATTTTTAAAAAGTCAGCGAGAGAGAAGCCCGACCCGACCCGAAGCAATGATTGACATTTTAGGCCCGAGCCCGACCCAAAATTCGGGTCGGGCTCGGGCTTAAGATCTTACCTCTAGTCAGTTTGGTGATGGTCGTTAAAACACTCTGTACATTGTGATGTGGATAACTCATTAGAAAGTGCGTTACTGGGGTTTGGTTGGTGCTGTGTTTGGTTGGTTCTGGGGTTTGGTTGGGGTTTGGTTGGTGCTGGGGTTTGGTTGGTGCTGGGTTTGGTTGGTTCTGGGGTTTGGTTGGGGTTTGGTTGGTGCTGGGTTTGGTTGGGGTTTGGTTGGTGCAGGGTTTGGTTGGTGCTGGGTTTGGTTGGGGTTTGGTTGGTGCTGTGTTCGGTTGGTGTTTGACGCTCTCGTGTCACGTCTGTGCGAGAGCCTGAACCTCTGAGGAGAATCTGCTTACAAAGAAAACCCTGCTGATACTTTGTGTGCTTGTGTTGGAGGACGGCTCATGGACCTGTCACACACCACAGACTGAGATTATTAATAACCTGGAATAACCACGGCCCAATTAGTAACGCACCAGCAGTGGGCCGATAGACGGGACTTTTCAAAACAAGACGCTCGATCGATTAAACGTAACTAATAAATCTATAGTTTGTGCTACTGAGGAAAAATACAACATACAACTTTGGTAAAACAAGAAGAACCACTCACACATTCACACAGTGCACACAGACCCTGGGGCGAGGGGGGCGAGGTGTCTTGCCCAACGACACAATGATTCATCTGTGTGTGAGAGCTGAAATCACACCACCGACCTGCGGGTCAAACCACACAACCAATGATGTTCATGTCGAGAGCTGGACTTGAACCTCCAACCTCCTGATCAGTGACAGACTGAGCCTCTGTCTTCATCCTGTCGTCTCTTTAAACCGTCGGGATGAGGCCTCAACACAAAACTTCATCTTTTCGTGTCGTGTGAGTTTGAGATAAGAGCTCAGAGTTTGATTCACTGTGATGAAAAACAGAAACCACTAATAATCCAATCAGGATCATGAATCACTCCACAGGTGAAGAATCGAAGTGCACGCTGCGTGATCGGCCTGATGTGAAAACAAAAGCTCCAAAAGATCAGTCTGAGTGTAAAATGTGAACGTGCAGTGTTCCTGTTGAGCGCCCCCAGACAGAGCATGTCCGGCCTGATTTATGGAGAGGAAATAGCTGCGTTCTCTTTGCGGGTGGGCCAGTGAAACCCACGCCCCCCGCTCCCTCCTGTGAGGCGTGGTCCCGTCGGCCTGTGAGCTGCAGCGTGAGCCCAAATCAGACTCAAAACGCTGTTACTCGAGTCAGTGTGAAGGATATTACCACTGAAGAGGTAAAGATCTAGCCTGGCCTCCAGACTAGTGTCCAGAGGATTTACAGTCTGGTCACCACTCCGCCCTCTGTGACTCAACTTAGACACGTACATGCTTCAGTTTAGTTTATTTCAGTAATGCATGAGGAGGATTATTATATCAAACTAAATCTCTCCTCTGTTTAGTGACGTTTTTCCCAGTCCTCTGTGTTCACTTAAATAAGCAAACGTCATTTCTGTGGAGCTTTTCACAGATAAAAATCACAAAATGCTTCACAGAGAAAAGGTGCAACAAATAAATAACAATATGTTTTTCTTTTTGAAGCCGCCATGTTTGACTTGACCGTAGACGGTGTAAAGAAGTGACTGAGACGTCACAGCGTCAGTCAAATGAAGCTCATCGAGGCTGGAGCAGGGATAAGGGCCAATGTGGAGCCGAGTATCATCAACCAAAAGAGCCAATCAGGAGCCAGGCTGTTGAAGGTAACGCCCCTTCCTTAGCAACGCTGTCAATCAAACCTGTTGCTAACCTGAAAGAAGGACCTGATGTGTCTGTTATTAATGTTCATATGTTGAGTTCTGGACAAAATAGTGAAATGAAAAGTTAGCTCTGCATTTATACAGTTTATGGTTGGTTCTGGTTCTGGTTAATTCAGTATTTTCACTGTTTGGTGTCTTAAAACCTTAAAAAGTAACAAAAACAGGAGGGAAAAAGTGAGAATATTATATGTAAATTTAAAGATGCTGTATCTTATTTTACTGTCTTCAAAATGTGGAAGAACAGTGCTTCATTTTATTAAAAAAAATTTAAAAAAAGAACAGAGCCCAGACTCTTGTCCTGGTAAAAGTGTCTGTTCTGCTGTGGTGGAGAAGCTCAGTCAAGCGGCCGTAACTGCAGGATTATGGCGCGGAATATTTCATTTTATCGTGTTTTTTATTACAGTAGAAAATGTCAAAATATGTTCAAAAGTTAATGTCAGCCTAAAGTTCTGACAAAGCCAATTTAAAAAAACAGAAAAACCCTCTGACATGAACAAAAACGTGTCACTTCTCCTAAATGTTGCGATCAGTTTATGGGAAACACAACGGCGTATGAATATTAAGACGTTGGCTGCGTTTCAACTTGGACGTCCTGATGAGCGGCGCTCCAAAGCTCTGACCTGTTAAAGGGGAGGACTGTGTGAACTGACAGATGAGGCCAATAATAAAACCAGACACAATGCGAGAGTCCTCCTCCCCTTTAATGCCGCCCTGCCTCACTCTGCCAGAAAAAAACAGACGAGTCCCGTGAATTCACATAATAATCAAACATTATTAGCTCCCTGCAGACGACCAGCAGAACCTCAGGAACAGGTGTGAGGCTATAAAACCAAACGAGGACTACAATGTACGACTCAGCAAAGACACTCAAGAACTTTACATAACATCTGTAGAAAAAGTTTACAGCCCAGCTCCAGGGGCGAATCAAAACCAGGCGAGAGGGTTAACACGGAGCATGAGCGTGAAAGATAATATCATGAACACAAAACGACAGATCTGAGGCAGAGGGTTTTCAGAGCGTCAGGACGGAGCGTCAGGACGGAGCTCTGACGCAGGCCTGTGGCGGAGGCGCTGGCCTCGTCCTCGGATCTGATGTAATGAGGACTGCGAGCTCTCGGATCCACGTCATGTTCAGGTTTTGTCACTGAAGTCTGCACTTGTGCTTTGAGACGGTGAGAGTCAGAGAGTCAGAGACTACGGCAGAAATAATGTGAAACATCAGAGCCACGTCTCTACGGAAAACAGCAGCGACAGAACGACTGAAACTGTGCTATCAATCACACAGAAACTTGTTAAAGACGAGAGTGAGGGACGAGTGTGAGGGACGAGAATGAGGGACGAGTGTGAGGGACGAGTGTGAGGGATGAGACTGAGGGACGAGTGTGAGGGACGAGTGTGAGGGACGAGAGTGAGGGACGAGTGTGAGGGACGAGTGTGACAAACGAGAGTGAGGGACGAGTGTGAGTGACGAGTGTGAGGGACGAGTGTGAGGGACGAGAGTGAAGGACAAGTGTGAGGGACGAATGTGAGGGACGAGCATCAGGGACGAGAGTGAGGGAAGAGGGGGAGGGACGAGTGTGAGGGACGAGTGTGAGGGATGATTGTGAGGGACGAGAGTGAGGGACAAGTGTGAGGGACGAGTGTGAGGGACGAGAGTGAAGGACAAGTGTGAGGAAAGTGGGGGAGGGACGAGAGTGAGGGATGAGTGTGAGGGATGAGAATGAGGGACGAGTGTAAGGGACGAGAGTGAGGGACAAGTGTCACGGACAAGTGTGAGGGACGAGAGTGAGGGACGAGTGTGAGGGGAAGAGGGGGAGGGACGAGTGTGAGGGACGAGGGGGAGGGACGAATGGAGGGAAGAGAGTGAGGGACGAGTGTGAGGGACAAGTGAGAGGGACAAGTATGAGGGAAGAGGGGGAGGGACGAGTGTGAGGGACGAGAGTGAGTGACGAGTGTGAGGGATGAGAGTGAGGGACGAGTGTGAGGGACGAGTGTGAGGGACGAGTGTGAGGGATGAAAGTGAGGGAAGAGAGTGAGGGACGAGTGTGAGGGACAAGTGAGAGGGACAAGTATGAGGGAAGAGGGGGAGGGACGAGTGTGAGGGACGAGAGTGAGTGACGAGTGTGAGGGATGAGAGTGAGGGACGAATGTGAGTGACGAGTGTGAGGGATGAGTGTGAGTGACGAGTGTGAGGGATGAGAATGAGGGACGAGTGTGAGGGACGAGAGTGAGGGACGAGTGTGAGGGAAGAGAGTGATTGACGAGAATGTGCGTGTGTGTCAGGTTAAGGCTCCATTCTCTTTCTTCATGTGATTTAAGAGAAAACAGCTCAAACGTGACTTTTACACTGATACAATTCATTAAAGCTGTGTATTCTGTAACTTACTTAAAGCTTCCACTTGTAATTGGATTAGCCGATCACCCCCGTTTTATTGTCACGTTTCACCACTAGATGCTATCTATATTACTGCTGGCTAAGGGTGCGCTAGCTTTAGCCTGACAGAAGACCAGAGGGCACAGGTGAGTCTGAACAAAGGCAGGTGAGGGGGAGGAGATAGCTGAAGGGGAGGAGCCCGGTGAGGGGGAGGGGCTTGGTGAGGGGAGGAGCCAGCTGAAGGGGAGGAGCCAGGTGAGAGGGAGGGGCCAGGTCAGGGGGAGATCGCTGAAGGGGAGGAGCCCGGGGAGGGGGAGGGGCTTGGTGAGGGGAGGAGCCAGCTGAAGGGAAGGAGCCCGGTGAGGGGGAGGGGCCTGGTGAGGGGAGGAGCCAGATGAGGAGTAAACTTAACTTAGCTTTCTGCTTAAGTCTTTAAAAGGCTGGGAATGTAAATCTTTGTCTTAAATTATTGAATTATAATTATTCATAAATGATAATTATTCATGAAAGGTTTAGGCTTTTCACTGTTCACTGGGAAGGAGTCGGGAAGAGGACGGGCTCTTCTTAACATGAGCTGATTGACATCAGTATTAAACAATGTTTTTTTTGTTTGTTTTTTTATCTAAATGAATGTGTAACATCATGAGTAAAGTTTCTTAATTTGGCACACTTCTTACAAAGCATTAATTTTGTTTTTGTCAAACTGTGTGGATTGAACGATGAACCAATGATGATTATGTTTTGATTTGTTGTATTGTGATTTTAATGTCTTTTTTATTCAGTAAAACATTTTGAATTACTTTGTGTACAAGGGTTAGCATACAGCACAGGGTTAGCATACGGCACAAGGTTAGCATACGGCACAGGGTTAGCATACGGCACAGGGTTAGCATACGGCACAGGGTTAGCATACGGCACAGGGTTAGCATACGGCACAGGGTTAGCATACGGCACAGGGTTAGCATACAGCACAAGGTTAGCATACAGCTGAGTCATTTTAACCATACGAGCTGTTTGTATCTGCACTGGAAAAACACATATTCCTTCACTACACAGTAAATACTATGTTAGGCTCCTTTAAATCTGTTCTGTTCAGTTCACAAATATCATTCTGGACGAGGGTTTGTTGGGCTTTTTGGATGTCAAAGTCTAAGTTTACTTTAACGAGGTTCAAATGGACAGTATTTCTTGGTGTTAAACTCATAAATGGACAAGTGCACACATGTTTTTTTTTCTTGACTTTTTAAAACAATAACATGAACAGAGGCGGTTTCATAAGTCACTTCACCACAGGCCCATTAAACGAGCTCAGACTCCATGTTGTCCTGTTTGCAGAAGGCAGCAATATTTAATGATTTGGCCCTTTAATTTAGAGATTAAAGTTAGCCGCTAATGACAGAACAGCGCTAACCTATGGATCCCCCCGCGCTCCGACAAACCGCAGAGCAGAAGGCCTGGCGCACACTGACGCACACGCTCACTTAAATATAGCCACGGAGATCCCAGCGCGAGGGCCACAACGGAAAGAATTCTTGACTTGATAGATCCACCCTCACGCACGCCACGCCAGCTGAAAAACGGCCCCACGCCAGCTGAAAAACGGCCCCACGCCAGCTGAAAAACGGCCCCACGCCAGCTGAAAAACGGCCCCACGCCAGCTGAAAAACGGCCCCACGCCAGCTGAAAAACCCGTTCATAAAATGCTAAAATGAATGTGCAGCCACAACCTCATTACAGCGACGAGGGGGACTCCAGGGTGGACAGTGTCTTTAGGAGGACTCCAGGGTGGACAGTGTCTTTAGGAGGACGTGGAGGACTCCAGGGTGGACAGCAGACATGTCAAAGTCAGGCCCGTGGGCCAAATTTGGCCCTCGATATAAATATATTTGGCCCGCGAGATCATATTAAATATGTATTAGAGCTGCCATTTGCTTTGTAAATGTTTTGGTGCCGCCCCCAACACTTCTGTTGACTCTCTGTTTAGCATCTGCTCCTGTCGCCTCACTCACATTTAATCCTCCTCTTCTGAAAAACATGCAGATGTTGAAATTTTTCAATAAATATTTAGTTTGGCCCCAACTTAGTCACAGTTTTTAATTTTGGCCTCAGTGAATTTGAGTTTGCCCTGGTCTAAAGTTTGGGACGATGTATGAAGAGCCCAGAGGAAGATCGATTAGGGTAAAGAGACTTTTCAGAGACAACTCCAAATATGTCCCACCAGGACCGGTCCAGTCTATAAACAGACTAAGAAGCTGCTTAGGGCCCCGAGGCCACCAGAGGGCCCCCAAGAGCCCATACATTTATATTAAAAATAATGATTGATAATTTTTTTTTTTTTTAAACTAAATGTCTCTCGGTGTTTATACTAGTCTAAATATCCTTCTTAAACGATTAGATGTGTTTTATTTCCAGTCGTTAAATCTGTGCTGCTACATGTTTTTTGGTCGGGCAGTGGTGTGGACAGCTCCTGTTTACACCTGTGTGAAGGACCCTCCCTCCAGGTGCATTCTGGGAGACTGAGGCAGCAGAGGGACATTTGAATGTTTTACAAACTAAAGGACTTAAGTTAGTGAAGTTAAGTTTATCTAAAGTTCAGGACAATGTTTGAAGAGCCAGAAGAAGATGGTTTAGGGGACAGAACTTTTCAGAGACGACTCGAAATATGTCCCACTGTCCACCAGAGGATCTGCAGATAAAACAGAGACGCTGGACATAATGTGTCCAGACCTCAGACAGGACACACCTCAGAGGGACAGAGGACAGACAGGACACACTCAGAGGGACAGAGGACAGACAGGACACACCTCAGAGGGACAGAGGACAGACAGGACACACTCAGAGGGACAGAGGACAGACAGGACACACCTCAGAGGGACAGAGGACAGACAGGACACACCTCAGAGGGACAGAGGACAGACAGGACACACCTCAGCGTCACGAAACGTTTGTGTGAAATGTGTTTTCTGTGACGAGTCTGAATGTGATGAACCTGCAGCTGCAGGTCGGGGTCGTGTCTCTGAGATGTGCAGGACAGTGAAGTTTAAAACCAAACTGACTCTGTGGGAGGCACAGAAAGTGTTTTACTCTCATCCATAGAGTTTTGCACTTTATTTTATTGTATTTCAATCCAATTATGTTTTAAAAATATTTCAGTTGAGTGACTGATAGAAAATAGTTGATATTATTTATTTCTTTGAAGTAAATTGATTCTACTTTTGTCATTTCCCTGAGGAAATATACTGATGGCCCTCGGCTTGTGGCTAATGTTTTCATTTGGCCCCCGGTCCATTTGAGTTTGACGCCCCTGATGTAGAATGTTCAGTCTTTTTAAAAGTGGTTGTGACGATGTCTTAAAGTGTCAGATATGAACATGTGGCACTGAGGTGGAGGGGCCCCAAACTCAGCTTAGGGCCCCTGAAGGCTCCAGCTCACCCTGCTCCTATATTACATAAAATTTACTCAAAACAGACCTGGAGCTGTGTTTGTTTCATTCACATGTTTGAGTCACACTTTATTATGAGTCTGTCACATCTACAAAGCTCAAAATGCTCTGTTCCACCTTGTGATGTCATCAAGTGGTAGTTTTCAAGTGAACAGCTCCTTTTACCTTTAGTTCAGTCGAGATAAGTGGCAACTCCAGAGCTGAAATGATCCAGATGATTGTAGTGAAGGTGGAGTTTAAAAACACAGTGGAGCACTTCCTGTATCACCACATGATGACATCACAAGGTGGAACAGAGTGTTTAAGACCTTTACATAAACTTCTCAATTTCGTCCTGACGAGGGAGTGATAACATGTTCAGTTCTGGGATACGTCTCTAAATGTGTAAAGAGTTTGTGGTGGACGACCCGCTGTGAGCTGGACTCTTCTCGTTCCTCCTCATTGTTCCAGACCATCTCCACGTCAGCTCCTCGTCTGGTATTGTTTTCGGGACAGAGCTGGACACCTCTGTCTGAGGAGAAGAACGCAAATATTCAACGTTTCTGACTTGGAAAAACATTGGTCTACCACAGGTGGAAGGTTTCCGTACCAATTAGCGAGCGCTCCACCCACAAATGTTTCCATCAAAATAAACCGGGGCTAGCGCACGTAAAACACGCACATTAAAGTGGGAGTGATAGCCTTTGATATTCTACGCCTTAAGTGGAACCAGGCGGCGAGTTACGGAGACTGTTTTGACGGCTTCATGGTTTTCATCATTACAAAGGGGATTCCAGCCTGATCCGGCGAAGAAGCAGCGAATGTGGCGCAACGTCATTGTTTTGCTGAGGTTTCAGGGTCAGTCGCTGTTACACTTTTGTCTCGTCTGGACTCTTCGTCTTTTCTCGTCTAGACTCTTCGTGTTTTCTCGTCTAGACTCTTCGTCTTTTCTCGTCTGGACTCTTCGTCTTTTCTCGTCTGGACTCTTCGTGTTTTCTCGTCTGGACTCTAGTCTTTTCTCGTCTTGACTCTTCGTGTTTTCTCGTCTGGACTCTTCGTCTTTTCTCGTCTGGACTCTTCGTCTTTTCTCGTCTTGACTCTTCGTCTTTTCTCGTCTGGACTCTTCGTGTTTTCTCGTCTGGACTCTAGTCTTTTCTCGTCTGGATTCTTCATGTTTTCTCGTCTAGACTCTTTGTGTTTTCTCGTCTGGACTCTTCGTCTTTTCTCGTCTGGACTCTTCGTCTTTTTTCTCGTCTGGACTCTTCGTGTTTTTCCTCGTCTGGACTCTTCGTCTTTTCTCGTCTGGACTCTTCGTTTTCTCTCGTCTGGACTCTTCGTCTTTTCTCGTCTAGACTCTTCGTCTTTTCTCGTCTGGACTCTTCGTCTTTTCTCGTCTGGATTCTTCGTGTTTTCTCGTCTGGACTCTTCGTCTTTTCTCGTCTGGACTCTTCGTCTTTTCTCGTCTAGACTCTTCGTCTTTTCTCGTCTTGACTCTTCGTCTTTTCTCGTCTGGACTCTTCGTGTTTTCTCGTCTGGACTCTAGTCTTTTCTGGTCTGGACTCTAGTCTTTTCTCGTCTTGACTCTTCGTGTTTTCTCGTCTGGACTCTTCGTCTTTTCTCGTCTGGACTCTTCGTCTTTTCTCGTCTAGACTCTTCGTCTTTTCTCGTCTGGACTCTTCGTCTTTTCTCGTCTGGACTCTTCGTCTTTTCTCGTCTGGACTCTTCGTCTTTTCTCGTCTGGACTCTTCATCTTTTCTCGTCTGGACTCTTCGTGTTTTCTCGTCTGGACTCTTCGTGTTTTCTCGTCTGGACGCTTCGTCTTTTCTCGTCTGGACTCTTCATCTTTTCTCGTCTAGACTCTTCGTGTTTTCCTCGTCTGGACTCTTCGTCTTTTCTCGTCTGGACTCTTCGTCTTTTCTCGTCTAGACTCTTCGTCTTTTCTCGTCTGGACTCTTCGTCTTTTCTCGTCTGGACTCTTCGTCTTTTCTCGTCTGGACTGACTCTCTTGTCTTTTCTCGTCTAGACTCTTCGTCTTTTCTCGTCTGGACTCTTCGTCTTTTCTCGTCTGGACTCTTCGTCTTTTCTCGTCTGGACTCTTCGTCTTTTCTCGTCTGGACTCTTCGTGTTTTCTCGTCTGGACTCTTCGTGTTTTCTCGTCTGGACGCTTCGTCTTTTCTCGTCTAGACTCTTCGTGTTTTCTCGTCTGGACTCTTCGTCTTTTCTCGTCTAGACTCTTCGTGTTTTCTCGTCTGGACTCTTCGTCTTTTCTCGTCTGGACTCTTCGTCTTTTCTCGTCTGGACTCTTCATGTTTTCTCGTCTGGACTCTTCGTCTTTTCTCGTCTGGACTCTTCGTGTTTTCTCGTCTGGACTCTTCGTCTTTTCTCGTCTGGACTCTTCGTCTTTTCTCGTCTGGACTCTTCTCTCGTTACACGGTTGCTGCTCCCCTGAGGTTTCACACACAGACTGTGGAAGGACCTTTCCACAAAATAGGTGTTGTCCAGAGATTCCTTGCAGTTATGGAAATAAAGCCACAAAAAGGGAACACGATACAGGGACAGAGTTTGGAGCAGGAGGAGGAGGAGGCGCAGGAGGAGGAGGAGGCGCAGGAGCAGGCGCAGGAGGAGGTGTTGGGTTTGCTCAACCATTGGCTTTATTTCTGTTTTGATCTCAGAGCTTTTAAGAGGTGGTGCTGTCGTGACATGAGATGATCAGAGACACTCCCCCATCACAGCACCTCCTCACTCCACCATCACAGCACCTCCTCACTCCACCATCACAGCACCTCCTCACTCCACCCTCAGCACCTCCTCACTCCACCATCACAGCACCACCTCACTCCACCATCACAGCACCTCCTCACTCCACCCTCAGGACACAGCACCTCCTCACTCCACCATCACAGCACCTCCTCACTCCACCCTCAGGACACAGCACCTCCTCACTCCACCATCACAGCACACTCCTCACTCCACCATCACACCACCTCCTCACTCCACCATCACAGCACCTCCTCACTCCACCATCACAGCACCTCCTCACTCCACCATCACAGCACCTCCTCACTCCACCATCACACCACCTCCTCACTCCACCATCACAGCACAACCTCCTCACTCCCACCATCACAGCACCTCCCTCCTCCACCATCACACCACCTCCTCACTCCACCATCACAGCACCCTCCTCACTCCACCATCACAGCACCTCCTCACTCCACCATCACAGCACCACCCTCACTCCACCATCACAGCACCTCCTCACTCCACCTCACAGCACCTCCTCACCACCACACAGCACCTCCTCACTCACACCATCACAGCACCTCCTCACTCCACCATCACAGCACCTCCTCACTCCACCTCAGCACCACCCCACTCCACCATCACTCACTCTCACCATCACAGCACCTCCTCACTCAGCACTCCCACTCCACCTCAGCACCTCCTCACTCCACCATCACAGCACCTCCTCACTCCACCCTCAGCACCTCACTCCACTCCACTCCTCACTCCACAGCACCTCCTCACTCCACCATCACAGCACCCTCCTCCACTCCAGCACCTCACTCCATCACAGCACCTCCTCACTCCACCATCACAGCACCTCCTCACTCCACCATCAGCACCTCACCTCACTCCACCCAGCCACTCCTCACTCCACCATCCTCCAGCACCTCCTCACCACCACAGCTCCTCACACTCCTCACTCCCATCAGCACCTCCTCACTCCACCATCACAGCACCTCCTCACTCCACCATCAGCACCTCCTCACTCCACCATCACAGCACCTCCTCACTCCACCATCACAGCACCTCCTCACTCCACCCTCAGCACCTCCTCACTCCACCATCACAGCACCTCCTCACTCCACCGTCAGCACCTCCTCACTCCACCATCACAGCACCTCCTCACTCCACCATCACAGCACCTCCTCACTCCACCATCAGCACCTCCTCACTCCACCATCACAGAACCTCCTCACTCCACCATCACAGCACCTCCTCACTCCCCACAGCACCTCCTCACTCCCCACAGCACCTCCTCACTCCACCCTCTGGACACAGTGAACTCTGCACGTCACTGTATAAGAAACATGGTGGTGTGTGATTCTAAAAACCAAAGCGTGATCTCTTTAGACTTTTAGTGAAATGGTGAGATGGTGATGCTCCTTCAGGATTTTTAAGTGATGATTAAAGTCATGTTCTACACATCGCCCTCCTTTAAGTCCTCCCTCTAAACCATTTATCCTCCCTCTGACACAGCAGCCAGACTGAGAACAAGCTCCAGTTTGGCTCAGCCAGGCCGGGAAACTGGAGCTCACAGAAACACAAAGAGAATCTGGGAGAAAACCCAAGAAACAAATCCAGAACATTCATGTTTTTAGACAAAAGTGACCACGAAGCCACAGTTATGGTCTGGACAACACACGGTTCACTCATTTGACCTTTAAACTCAACTTTATGATGTAGTCTGTGACATTTTGATATGATATTTTAATGAAGTGCTTTACTAATATGATCTCTTCACTGTGGTGGAACGTAACGAAATGAAAGAAGTAAAGAACTTAAAGGTCCTGTATTATGTAAAACTGACTCCTGCAGCTTTAATCCATGTTCTAAAGCTCCTCCTCAAAAACAGACCTGGAGTTGTGTTTTGTTTCATTCACATGTTTGAGTCACACTTTATTATTCGTCTGTAACATCTACAAAGCTCAAAATGCTCTGTTCCACCTCGTGATGTCATCAAGTGGTAGTTTTCAAGTGAACAGCTCCTTTTACCTTTAGTTCAGTAGATTGACACCTCCAGGACTGCAATGATCCAAATGATTCTAGTGAAGGTGGAGTTTAAAAACACAGTGGAGCACTTCCTGTATCACCACATGATGACATCACAAGGTGGAACAGAGTGTTTTCAGTTTGAGAGAAGAACTCAGCCTAAATCTGCAGGTTTGTGTTAAACATGTGAATGAAACAAAACACAGCTCCAGGTCTTTTTGAGGAGGAAACATCAGAACAGATCAGCTGTGAAACAATCTGCCAAACTCATTGTTCTGAGGGACACGTCCAAGGTTCTGGAGAGACTCTGAAGTCCCCGTGATTCTGAGGATCTTCCATCTCAGGGCGTGGACGTCTACGAGGCGTCTGTCCATGATTACGTGGGCGTCGACACGGCGTCTTTGGGTTCGTGCTTTATTCACTTCAAAGTCACAGTGATGGGATGAATCTGGCCTGTTCCTTCTGTTCTTTTTGAAGCACGTCACAGTGTTTGATCCTGTTCTCTCCCCTCGCTCAGGCCTCGTCTACGGCCCTGGGACGACTCACAGTCACGTGTCTCGCAGACATCAGGCTGGTGTCCCAGACGTTTAAACAGC
The DNA here is from genome assembly GCA_019594935.1 of Periophthalmus modestus. Taxonomy (NCBI): domain Eukaryota; kingdom Metazoa; phylum Chordata; class Actinopteri; order Gobiiformes; family Gobiidae; genus Periophthalmus; species Periophthalmus modestus. The sequence continues at coordinate 24,857 of JAIEZT010001413.1, forward strand.
GGCTCTGCGGTCGTGTGTTTGAGCTGAAGTCCACGACGGCTCCAGAGTCACATGTGGCTGAACCTTCTCCCAGGTCCAAAGCCAGATCCACCCTGGACCTGGACCGACAGGATCTTTCACTGTCAAAATCACTAAAGAAGATGT